>VOPJ01004680.1:0-40266 GCA_014673585.1 Semibalanus balanoides
CGTGCCTGCACTGGACTGACCCACAGATCCACGATCTTACTAAGCAGCTAATGCTCAACACCGCAGTCATTGGGGTGAGTCGCTGAGTCATCTGGTGAGTCACTGAGTGATATGGTGAGTCGCTGAGTCATAGGGTGAGTAACTAAGTCATATGTGAGTCACTGAGTCATATGATGAGTCACTGAGTTGTGTGAGTCACTGAGTCATATGGTGAGTCACTGGGTCATATGTGAGTCGCTGAGTCATATGTGAGTCGCTGAGTTATATGGTGAGTCACTGAGTTATATGTGAGTCGCTGAGTCATATGGTGAGTCACTGAGTCATACGGTGAGTCGCTGAGTCATATGTGAGTCGCTGAGTCATACGGTGAGTCGCTGAGTCATATGGTGAGTCGCTGAGTCATACGGTGAGTCACTGAGTCATACGGTGAGTCGCTGAGTCATATGGTGAGTCACTGAGTCATACGGTTGAGTCGCTGAGTCATATGGTGAGTCACTGAGTCATACGGTGAGTCGCTGAGTCATATGGTGAGTCACTGAGTCATAAGGGTGGATCACCGGGGGTGGCCAGCTGTTGGTCGATGTTAGTCGACGGATTGGAGCGACCCGCAGCCGCACGACCTCACCCCACAATTACTGATGCAGGACACCCGGCCGTCATTGGGGTCAATGCTGGGGCCAATGTGCTGGATTCGGGTGAATGGCATATGTGTTGGACTTGGCAGAGTAATTAAAATTATGAGGACTGCCCAGTGTTGCTGGGTTTCGTTTTGCCGGCCAGAAATGCACAATGATGGGCATTTATGGCCAGTAAAACACACATCGTGCATTTATAGCTATTATATACTGTAGGAGCAGCACTGCAGTTGTATGTAAGGAAAGGTCAATGAACGTACACTTGAACAGGTCATGTGACAAAGGTATAGTATATGTAAGAGTTCTAAAATATTTACGCAATTTATATTGTGCAATGTGTATCTTCTTTGGAGGTAAAATTCAAAAGAAATGGGCGCTTTCTGAAACAAAACCATATATTTCGCAGGAGCACAACCACTGTCGTAACCCGGACCAGGACGAGCGCCCGTGGTGTTTTGTCAGCTCGCGCGACTACGACTACTGCGACATCCCCCGATGCCAGATCACGGAGACGGCCGAAATAGGTCAGCGAGAAATCTTTTAGAGAAATTTGCTTGTGTGCTTATCATGTGCTACCACGACCTTAAACAAACGACTTCAATTATATTTCATGACATTTTCACTGATTGCGAGCGAGTACGGATCAGCAGTTCATGCCTCCATTCATTTTCGTATTCATTGTCACATTTATTCATTCGCCTCGCATTCATTGCCATAGTTAACTCGATCTTATTCATTACATTTTCATTGCATGCACTCAGTGAAGCAGCTAGCAACTAGTCTACTGACAGATAGAGAAAAGAGGAATGCCTCAAGAATGCTGTAGTCTCTACCAAAAATATACGAAGTCTGATTTCACCTAATAAATGGCATGTAAGCAAGTGACGTTGGAATTTCGATACCCCACTGGACATTCCATTAATTTCCTAATACTCATAACTCTGACACCTCCAATGACGCCTGTTAATGACGTCACCAGACCGAGAGCTGGCTCTGGATGTGCTGGGGACCCGCGGAGCGTTCGACGTGCCGGGCGCGGAGGAGAGCGGCTGTGGGGAGAACATGTTCCAGTGCAGGCCGGGCGAGTGCAAGTTCTTCTCCTGGGTGTGCGACGGAGAAGAGGTAATGCTCCGAGAATCTCACCAGTATCAACTGGTTATTTTCAACTGAAAGCGAAGGCAGATTTGTATTCCCTCGCTCATCCTTTCTGCCTCATTTTTCTTCTTCTTTTTATTCTTCCTTCCCCGGTTTTCTTCCCTCTCTATCTCCGTGGCTTCATCAACTCACTTTATTTCCCCTTAAACATCGATCTCCGTCTCTGGGCCGATACAGGTTTATTTCGAATGGAATTATGACCAATGCTGGTGCTTACTATATTTTACGTCAAAATTAGTGCACTGATGAGTCATGAAAAATAAGTCAAATGGGTTCAAATTTGCCTGTGCAATATTTATATTTCGAAGATTAGCAAGAGCGTCGCCACGATCTGACAATTACAAGGGACAGATCCAGGTTAACATGTACTTTAACATTGGACCATATTAGGGGAGGCTGAAAATTACTAGGGACAATGTCCCTAGTGTCCTCAGTAGTGGCGACGCCCCGGCCCATGAAGATTGGTCGAGTGCTGCTGCTGCTGCTGTTGCTGTTGCTGTTGCTGTTGCTGTTGCTGTTGCTGTTGCTGTTGCTGTTGCTGTTGCTGCTGGTGTTGCTTGCTGCTGTATGCTGTTGCTGTTGCTGTCGTTCTGTCTGCTGTTGCTGTTGCTGTTGCTGTGTGTTGCTTGTTGGCTGTTGCTGTTGTTTGTTTGCTGTGCTGTTGTGTTTGTGTGCTGTTGCTGTTGTCTTTTGCTGTTGCTGTTGGCTGTCGCTGTTGCTGTTGCTGTTGCTTGTTGTCTGTTGCTGTTAGCTTTGCTGTTGCTTGTTGCTGTGCTGTTGCTGTTGCGGCTGCTGTTTCTGTTTTTGCTGTTCAGCAAGGATGTTTCCTTAACGTGTCATCCTTGTTCACAGGACTGCAGTAACGGCAAGGATGAATCCGACTGTCACAACCATCTTACAGACTACAAACTGACGCCGAAATCCAAACTAGTGGGTACGTTACAGAAAATGTCCATCTTTCTTACCATGGAAGCGTTGTCCATTGTCCAATGTTGATACAGTTGAAGCCGCATTAGATTATGGCTGACATGATTAAAAAAACGCTTATGACTAATACGATTAATACTATTATTGGCTACCTGGCGTCGACTTATGCGTTGTTGATGTTTCCTTTCCACATCAAGAAGGGTTCTTAAATAATGCGTGATATGCAACACTAGCAAATTACTTTTGTTATCATTGTGCGTGCTATGTCAGTTTTTATTATTTTCCACCAAGAAGAATAGGATATTCAGCGGCATCAAACATTGCTCATACGTCGCTGTACGCATACCATTTTTGGTTTCAGGCTATGAAGGGAATAGTTGGTTGTTGACTGAGCTGAATATAACATGCGCAAGACGCTGCATCGGAAACGAAAACTTCCTCTGCCGTGCTGTTCAACTATACAAGAGTAATGATTGCGATCGATGGATAGATTAGATATATCATACACATTACACCTGCCCTTTGGGCAGTGCAGATCCAGCAGTCAACGTGGACCAATGACCTCCGAAATCGACCACAACTTACTTAAAATCGACACCTTACATGATTTAAAATTGAATTAAAAAGTACGTTTACCATGGAAGGTTTTCCAGCATTGCGTGCGTATGACTGGGAAGCGAAATGTGACTACTTGTTTACATTTCACCATGACTTTTTACGGTTTCGCCCGCTACTTTTACAAACTCGTCTAACCCTTTCTGGATCCGCCTTTGCACTCAGGATTCTTTCTCAGCGTCGCGTGTGCCGGAACTTGTCAGCTGACTCGCGCGTTTCTCTACAGACAATCGGAGCAGACCTGCTTCCTCCTGGACTCGAACGTGGCGCTGTCAGGAGCCGCCCAGCCCGACGCCGAGTTCGTCCTGTACGAACTGCACTCGGAGATCCCCAACTGTGCCAATCAGTTCATCTGCCCGTCCGGAAAGTGCATCAACAACAGCCAGGTACGTGCGCTGATTGGTGCTTCAAGAGCGTCGCCATGTTGGAAGGTGTTAAACGCTGCGACGCCAGCGCCGCCATTCTTGATCGAGCCTACATAGGTCAAATATTCAACGACTCGGTATGTTGGAGTGTTATGGTCTCGCGGTTTTAGACACATCATATCGTGTTTTACATTTGTTTTTCACTTTTTTTTTCTCAGCATAAGTAGCTCATATGAAGGCATGATCGCCTAGTGATACGCAGACATAATCGACACTAGATGCGACGCAATGGTTTTATTGCATATTGCTACCCACCCAAAGCAGATGTGACGCCTATTTGACGCCATAACATGTCTGTGACGGTTATATGACGTCATGACAGGTCTGTGACGGTTATGTGACGGTTCTGTCTCGTCGTGACGTCAATCAATCAATCAATCAATCAATCAAAATATACTTTTAACACAAAAACATAATCAACAAGACAAGTACGATTGGTGCAAACGCACACTGCATATAACTGGGCACCTCTCGCAGACTGTATAAAAATAAACAAAACAAAACCGTGCTATGTGACGGTTCTGCCACGTCGTGACATGCTATGTGACGGTTCTATCTCGTCGTGACGTGCTATGTGACGGTTCTATCTCGTCGCAACGTGCTATGTGACGGTTCTATCTCATCGTGACGGCTAAGTGACGGTGTCCGGCAGGTGTGTGACGGTCGCCGCGACTGTCCCGATGAGGCCGATGAGAGGGAGTGCCGGAATCGGGTCGATTTCGACATCCGACTGGTGGGCGGCCAGGTAGCCAGCGAGGGCCGCGTCGAAGTCAGAGGTGAGGCTTCAGGGAGGATACTGAGGTCAAAGGTCAATGTTGAGGTGAAAGGGAAACTCATGTGCTATTGAGTACTACCTCAATAAATGTTCATTTCTTGGAGAACGGTTTTAATTTTAATTTGAAATCTTCCCTTCTTTGCTTTTTGCAAAATATTTAGTTGCAAATTAATTATGGCAAAATCATGGTAATTGCGCAATATAAGCAACGTACCTCAACGTAACCGCATTCGATACAACTAATCCGAATGTGTATGTCTAATGCTACCGTTTACCAGCCATTGTTCACCAATGAACCTTAACTCACTCCTGTTGTGTTGCGTGATCCCTCAGCCTTGGGTCGCTGGGGCGTGATCTGCGACGACCTTCTCTCCATTGTGGACGGTGACGTCATCTGTCGTCACCTGGGCTACCCGCTCGGCGCTTCAGAGGTAGGTTTGGACGTCATCTGACGCTAGTGACGTCATTCTGTCGTCACATGGGCTACCCGCTCGGCGCCTCAGAGGTAGGCCGCTGCAATTCTCTAGTCAGTAATCTATCTCGATTTTGTTTAAATACATCTTCATATACATCTTGTAATACATTGGTATACACAATCTTGGTAAATCGTCTATACAATACGTTGATGGCAGATGTCAACGACCGCCGTCTCAGGGTACCACTGCTGAACGTATCCCACTTCCCCACTAGATGGCGCTGAACCGAACGTATCCCCACGTCTGCCACCAGGTGGTGACTAACGCTGGCTTCGGCTCCGGTAACGGCCGGTTCCTGATGGATGACATCAGCTGCCGAGGAGACGAACACAACCTCACCGACTGCGACTTCGCCGGCTGGGGCAAGTCAGACTGCACAGAGGCAGAGGTAGGCACTGATGAACTGAATGATGATGATGACTGAAATGATGATGATGATGATGAAAGTAAATGATGATGACTGAATGGTAATAATTGTACATAGGGATGTGGCATTTGCACGCTATATTCTGTTGTGTCTAGAGCGCGAGAAAGTAGTCAACACTCAACACTGCCGTTTTAGTAAATGTGGTGCATACCTGTACATGGTGTCCGATTAAAGGCACTGAAGGCAACCGTTACGAAAAGGGGAGTATGGTTCAGCATTATTGCAACATCATACTCCTTAAAGGGACTGTCCCACCTTAACATTATATTTGAGTTGAGATAGCCATTTTCCGTGCTTGGCATTGAAATTATATGGTATAGTTAAACAACCACCGAGGCTCGAATCAACAAAGAAATTTGAGTTGGCTTTGAATTCTCAACAAAGAACCCTTAGTGTATTAGGCATTAGGTTCTTAATCGATGTCGTCAATCTCTCTTTACCCAATGTTGTGAAAGTCGGGACTGTTTTACATATTGGCTGAACATAAGCCATACACTAGTCATACATAAAGCAGCGTGAGGTTTGATTTATTTCCCAAAAATCCTCATATGACTACAGTCCAAATGTTAAAACGTTTTTTTATTTGAAATTAAGCACTGTAGTGAGAAACAAATGTTCATAATCGTGTACGGCAGCAAATTACTAATATTAGCACCACTTGCGGCGTACATTTGATAACTTTATTGAAAAGGTGGACAGTCCCTTGGGAGTTGTTGCCTACTCTTTTGAATGTCAAATATATTTTTCTTACGTAAAAGCCAATGGTTTGATTATTGTTACGATAAAATTCACGTCTGGAGCCCCTTTAGTTAAAGTTTACTAATTATTCTGTTTGCTTTGCTTTGTTTCAAAACTCATAAACGATCGTCACTATAAAACAGAGTAGCGAAGATGTTACCTATAATGGCGCACTAAAGACGATAACCAAACCTTTATGAGCAATAGGGTTGTTTACAGTGATCAAGGATCTGTTCGGCAGCTGTTATCTAGTGCTCACGAGTGTTTTCTATTGGCCAGAAGCTAAACAATATGTGCTGCGTTGTAATTAAGAGCAATGCTTCTAAGTAGCGAAGCTCTCTGGCGACCATCCGATAATAAATACATCCAGTATGTGAATGGCAACTGAAATATCTCAGCAACTAAAGTGAATTCTTGGGGAAAGGGACAGCTACGGCTAAAATTCGAGAAAAAATATGTTCTACAGACTAGTGTCAACAACTTCACATGACCAATGTGAGTAGGCACACTCCCTTTAACTTAGCCAATTCGGTTGGGAAATCACCTGACCATTTAAATGAATGGAATTGTGATTCCGCTCTATTCAGTGCACGTCACTCTTCAATAAGCCCTCCGAGGCGTGTGTCAATGGCCCGTACTATAAGTTGCTTCTGTCGCCGCCAGGTGGCAGGCGTCAAGTGTCGGAAGGCCGGCGAGGCGTGTGTCAATGACCCGTACTATAAGTTCCTTGTGTTGCCGCCAGGTGGCAGACGTCAAGTGTCGGGAGGCTGGCGAGGCGTGTGTCAATGGCCCGTACTATAAGTTCCTTATGTCGCCGCCAGGTGGCAGGCGTCAAGTGTCGGGAGGCCAGCGAGGCGTGTGTCAATGGCCCGTACTATAAGTTGCTTCTGTCGCCGCCAGGTGGCAGGCGTCCAGTGTCGGGAGGCCGGCGAGGCGTGTGTCAATGGCCCGTACTATAAGTTCCTTCTGTCGCCGCCAGGTGGCAGGCGTCAAGTGTCGGGAGGCCGGCGAGGCGTGCACGAGCAAGCAGTGGCGCTGCCGCTCCGGCAAGTGCATCGACCTGACGTACGTGTGCGATAAGGTGGACGATTGCGGCGATTTCTCAGACGAAGAGGACGGTCTCTGCAAGGTAAGTCAAGACTCAAAATTGTATCGTAAATGCACAGGAGCATTTGTCATCGCTGGTGCGAAAGAGGGGAATTTATGAAGTAAATGGCTAAACAAATCGTTTTTCTCCACGACTGTTCTTGTTTCGCTCATCACAATCGGTCTGTTCCTGCCTGATGTTGTTTAGCCTTATCCGACTTTGCTTAACCGTTTTACCGTATATTCTGACTCTGTTTCGTCGTGTGTGTCCCCGCTTGACCCTGTCCAACACTATTTGACCCCGTCTAGCACCGTCTGATGCCCGTTTGAAACCATTTGACCCTGTCTACCACTCGAGCCCGTCTGAACCTTCTAAGCGCTGGTAGCCTGGCTGACGCCATTCAACCTCGTCCGACACTGCTTAAAGGAAATAGTTTATCTTTGATTTTTTTTTCAAACACGATTTTACTAAACTTTGAAATACGTTTTTTTCATAATGTCAAAAATAGCCATACATCGCGCCGATACAGGACAGAAGGACGTACATTAGTAATTTTATCAAAACTATATGCATACTCTCCGCGACGTCAAACGTGGTTCAGCCAATCAGATATTCGGAAGTAGTCGCGTAAGATTACTGCATAGCCTCTGCCCAGGTGCGTAGGGCCTTCATTCTTGACATTTCTTCGACAAAAAGTCAAATATATTCGGCTGGAGAGCCCTTTCAGCCCAGAAAACTTGTAGTATTTTTTTTCTCATCACGGGCTGCAAAACTGCTATCTCAGTTCAAAACCCATGTTGAAGGTGAACTATTTCCTGTAACTCCGTTTTCCCCGCTCCCAGCTGCCGCTGCAAGCTCGCCTCGTCGGTGGAACCAACAGCTCAGGTCGGGTGGAGCTGCGGTACAAGGGCATCTGGGGCACCGCCTGCGACGACGACTTCGACTCGGAGGACGCACAGGTGCGAGATGACAGCGTTATGACAGCGTCACGGGTGTTGTGATGTCTCTAGTCGGTTAACATGGTATGAAATTTAACCGTACAATTTGCTTTGATTTTTGGTATGACAAGTATTGTATGGTAGGAAGGGTGCGCTTGCGTTGTAGAGAAGTTAGTGCTACTTTCTTACTTAAATGTGATTTTTGAAAGCATTGCGCTAATTTTTCATAACGGGAGTAGTGATCGCATCTCCCGTGGATCGACATTTGACGTTTAAGACGAATTAATTTCATCACAAATTTTATTTAATATGCACGTATATATGTACTGGCACTTGACAGTATATTGCGACGAATGGTGCTGTTGTAGGCAGTTGCCACGCCCACGATACGGTAGTTAGACACTTACTGGGTGTCGTATATTCCGGTCAGCATGTGACGAGTGGTTCCGGTTTCCTCCGCCAGGTGGTGTGCCGTATGCTCGGTTTCGAGGGCTCTGCGGTGGTTTTCGACAGCGCCAAGTACGGCCCGGGCAGCGGCCAGATCTGGATCGACCAGCTCAACTGCATGGGAAAGGAGAAGAGTGTCGACGAGTGAGTTAGCCACATAATCCCGGAGATGAGGCGTCCTAAAACCCCCGATAGAGGGGTGAGCTAACGCACAGGATGGGTGCTCTGAAGTCTGAAAGGTGGTGTGGTGTTGGAAGCTCTGTGAACGGCAATCGGGTGTGATTTATCAATCCAACCGACATCGGCTACACGTTGCATATGTCCGCATATGCCGAGGTCAAGCCGAGGTCAAGCCGAGGTCCAGCCGAGGTCCAGCCGACGTCGGGGTGTCGCTGCCGAGATGCCGACATCTGCCGACGTCAACACGTTTACTGGGTTTGACCGTCACATGAAGTTTTTTTTTCTGCGTATCCTCTGGGCTCCGACTAAACATTTTCTCTGCTATTGTTATAGATGCAGATATGCATGAATGAGTACAGCAGGTTGAGCTTATCAACGCCATACTGCAAAAGCAAACGATGATTTGTAACGGGGCGTTGCATTTCAGTGTCCTGGGCCTTCTGTCCGGTGGGCAACACCAGCGGTGGCTAATGATTACATTCTGTCCGGTAGATGTCACCACCTGCCGTGGGGCTCCAACAACTGCGCGCACGAGGAAGATGTGGGCATCAGCTGTCATGCCAGCGTGTCTCCCGACCAGGTAAGATTCTGAGTAAGATTCTTATACGGCCTTGAGTACAACGTTCAGAGGTAACTTCAGTACTTCTGACATCTCACAAACGATCATAATCACTTTTCGAACTGGGAATTGTTAATTGAATTGTGGGATGCTGTCAGGAATGGTGCAGCTTAAGGTATAATTTAGCAGAACAGTTGTCTACCCTTCGTAAGGGAAACCAACCTCTACATTCTGTCGGGACAGGTTTTCTTACATGGCTTTGCCTAATGCAAGCAATACCCTCTCCATATGACTAGTTAACTATTTAATCTTCGATGCTATGCCTATCAATATGCGGTATACATGGCAGTGGACCAGATACCCTGTCGGCTGTCAATTCAGCCGTTAATTCAGCTGCTGGCATAATACAAATTAAGGCATTTGGGCCAAATGATTAATTTTTTGCCGCGTCAATATTTTGATCCAGCCCAATATAAATGGTATTGGGAAAATGACCAAGTTGCAAACGGCAATTATAAAGCATTGGACAAATAGTAAATGGTGCTAAATGGCACATGAACCTAGTGCATTGTCCTAGGCAGTGGCTTTAGATCCTAGGGGGGCGCCGTAGGTGGACAATGAAGCCCCCTGATAGATCAGCAAAAAGAGTGGAAAGTTCTGCCTAAAAAAGAGCCTTTTTCAAGAATATACTCGTTTTCTATTAGTTGCTACTAAACAAAACTTGATATGTTTTTTTGCTTTTCACATATTAAAATAAAGAAGTTAAAAATAAAATAAAAAGTGAAAAAGAGTGGAAAATAACCATTCAAATTGGGCAAAGGAGTGGAATATTATTCCTTGCAGGGTGTCACTTTACTACCTAAAACTCCAAATCCTAGGACACTGTGAACCAGTGCAGTTTGGTTCATAATTAAGTTTCAGCCACCAAGATGTTCAATAATTATTTTAGAAATTGATGCAATACTCTTTAGAAGTACATATTTTTTCTCTTGGCTCACCTGATTCATTTTTTACTCATTCAAACCACTTTATCAACATATTGATGCAATAACAGCACCGGTGATTAATTTATTAGAATAACAATTACTTTTGTTTCTTTTCATTCCATTCTTCCATTCCAATTCCCAAAATGCTTTTATTTACATAAAAATATAAACTTGACAATGTACAAATGTTATCTTTTAAGGAACATGACAAAAACATATTTTATGTAGGTAATTCGTCGCCACACGATGACATCTTAATCTTTCCCCCTACAAATTAACGTAAACTAACAGTTCGAGTCGTGACCGAGAAGGAAAGAGTAAACAGTTGCACGTTAAATTGTGTGATTATTAAGAGACTGGCCATTTTTCGTGATGATTAGATGTTTTTAGTGAAAGGTTGCCAATAATTGTGTCCATATTTATCCTATACAGTAGGTAGGTACAGTACAGCACAGTACAGTACCTACCTATGACAAGCTCCGTCCACTTTGCGTACAAAATTGACGCGTGAAAAATATGATTATATTCGAACGCTAGGCCAGCAAACTGAATTGGCTGTTGTAAGTCCTCGCAACCCAGCCAACAATTAACTTGTGCACTGATCGGGCAACCAATGGTTAATACCATTGTGGCTCATCAATGCCCAAGTTAATTGTTGGTTGGGAATGACATTGTTTTCAACATATACAAGACACAACGATCATTGTAACATAGACACGCCGCCGCTCCTCTCACAAAACGCGACCGACCGTCAAACTAACAGTACCCCGCGTCTCCGACAGGCGGCAGTGCCAGCGGCCACCCCGCCACTCGGCGCAATGCTTCCGGAGCAGTGCGGCAGACGAGTCTACCCAGACACTCCCATCATACCACTCGACCAGAACCCCAAGATCGTGTCGGGCAACGTCACCCAGCCCGGGTCGCACCCGTGGATGGTAAGTAGCTGGTAATCCTCCGATGGTAAGTAGCTGGTAATCCTCCATTCTGATGTGAGGTGGGTAGACCGTACATTCTGGTGTAGCGTGGAATCATGCCTGATAATAATTGAGGATCCAGAATGACTTGAGAGTCGAGTCGTTCGTTTGGGTGTCCAATCCTAGAGAGTCTGACAAACTCAAAATCCGTTAGATTCTGCTTCCTTGTGCAGCAAGAAACGATTTAAAGCATTTTTTGTAACGTTAGATAACGTGCTAACTAAATGGCCAATTGCAGTCATTCTCATTTGTGGAAATCATGCCAACGATGAACGATAGACATTGCATTCTCTACTGGCTTCAACTGCGAAATGAAACTAGTGCCTCTACGACAATTTATGGAACACCCGTTCTGCCTTCTCCCATCCAACTGCCTAACACATCACCGCCCGGCTGTGTGTTACACCTCAGGTGGGCGTCCGTATTAACACCCCCGCCCGGCTGTCTGTTACACCTCAGGTGGGTGTTTGTATTAACACCCCCGCCCGGCTGTCTGTTACACCTCAGGTGGGTGTTTGTATTAACACCCCCGCCCGGCTGTGTGTTACACCTCAGGTGGGTGTCCGTATTAACACCCCGCCCGGCTGTGTCTGTCACTTCAGGTGGGTGTCCGTATTAACACCCCGCCCGGCTGTGTCTGTCACTTCAGGTGGGCGTCCGTATCAAGGCCGGCGCCGAGACGGCACACTGGTGTGGCGCGGTCATAGTCTCCGAGTGGCACATCATCTCGGCCGNAGTAACCACTGGGAGACTATGATGACCAGGTCAGTAACCACTGGGAGACTATGATAACCAGGTTAGTAACCACTGGGGGACTATGATGACCAGGTCAGTAACCACTGTGAGACTATGGTAACCAGGTGATAAGACACTGGGAGACTATGCCAACCAGGTCAGTAACCACTGGGAGACTATGATGACCAGGTCAGTAACCACTGGGAGACTATGATAACCAGGTCAGTAACCACTAGGGAGACTATGATAACCAGGTGATAAGCCATAATGATACCATGATACGCAGGCTAGTAACCATTGGGATGACTATGATAACCAGGTCAGTAACCACTTGGGAGACTATGATAACCAGGTGATAAACAATTGGAAGACTATTGTAATCAGATGAGTATACTAACCATCTGTCCACAGCAGTTTTACAGACTCTCTGACAAGTGGACTAAGGCATGATGGCATGAGGATCAACCACGGGTGAAATGATACAGTTCTCTGGTGAAAATGTACCGTGTCCGATTCCAGAGATCAGGACACATTTCAAGCGAGATACGTGACTCTAAAAGTCCCATTTTTATACCATTATAATCCACTGGTGTCGATTTGTATACTTGGGGGGGGGGGCAATTATGTCAAATTGTAACATTAGGCTTATGGCGTTGCATGGTAAGAAAAGAGTTAAAATCTATAAAGTTAGCAAAAGGGCCCTCCAATCATTTTCATGGATTGACACCGCTGTTATAATCTTTTTATTGGCTAGATAATTATTTCCCGTACCATTTTTGCCGAGCTGCATTAACACGTGCTGTGAGGTTAAGTATGCAGCTTGTTTACGTGTAGTCAGAACTTACCGATATTGTGTTTGCGAAAATCGCAGATTGTCTGCTATGCGCCACGAACTGACGGTTTGTCCACTCTGCGTTCAGCGTTGACAGGTGAAGGATGTGTTGACAGGTGAAGGATGCAGAGGAACAGCGTTGACAGGTTATCCTCTGTGTTGACAGGTGAAGGATGCAGAGGAACAGCGTTGACAGGTTAAACTCTGTGTTGACAGATGAAGGATGCAGAGGAACAGCGTTGACAGGTTTAACTCTGTGTTGACAGGTGAATGATGCAGAGGAACAGCGTTGACAGGTTAAACTCTGTGTTGACAGGTGAATGATGCAGAGGAACAGCGTTGACAGGTTAAACTCTGTGTTGACAGGTGAAGGATGCAGAGGAACAAGAGTTCACTATTGACAGGATGTACCCCCACGAGGAGTTCAACAAGGGGACCTACCTCAACCACGACATCATCATCATCAGGGTCAAGGTATAGGGCATGGGCCAACGGATGTTTGACTTTTGAGTCGATAATTTAGCATAATGATGGTGTACCCGCGCGGTGCAGTGGAACAAATCGTCGCGATCTGCATTTTGCCGGAATGAAAATATAAGTTGAGCTGATACAAACCTTTGATTTAACATTTGTCTCATTGTTTCGATAGCTTTGCTTTCGATTGTGTAAAAAGTGGCGCCGCTGCACTCTGCAATATAAGTGTTACCATTCGGCTGCTGCCAGGTGCTCTGACTGTCGTCCATTGCTCTAAGCTTCCAGCAGTTGTCCGACTGTTTTGCGGTGCCCTGATTATCGTCTCGGCCGTTTGCCTGTTGTCCTGGGTTTTGACTGTTGTCGGATTGTTCTCCGGTTCTCTGACCGTTGTCCGGTCTTCTGACTATTGTCCGGTGTTCTGACTGTTGTCCGGTGTTCTGACTGTTGTCCGGTGTTCTGACTGTTGTCCAGTGTTCTGACTGTTGTCCGGTGTTCTGACCGTTGACCGGTGTTCTAGCCGTTGTCCGCTGTTGACTGACCGTTGTCCCGCCCGTTGTCCGGCAGCCTGTGAACGGGGCCGGTATCCGGTTCGGCGACCAAGTTCAGCCCGTCTGCCTGGCACCGCCACAGATGGACTACCAGCCGGGCAGAAAGTGTACCATCTCAGGCTGGGGCAGCACCGGACGACGCCGCAGGTAAGCTTTATAACCAGCCGAGGCACAGAAAGTTGTACCATCTCAGGGCTGGGCAGCACCGGGACGACGCGCAAGGTAACTTTATAACCAGCGAGCAAGAAAGGTACCATCTCCAGGTGGAGGGCAGCACCGGACGACGCGCAGGTAGGCTTTATAACCAGCCGGGCAGAAAGTGTACCATTCTCAGGCTGGGCAGCACCGGACGACGCGCAGGTAAGCTTTATTACCAGGCCTGGCAGAAAGTGTACCAACTCAGGTGGGGGCGCAGGCACCGGACGAGCGCAAGGTAAGCTTTATAACCAGCGGGGCAGAAAGTGTACCATCTCAGGCTGGGCAGCACCGGACGACGCGCAGGTAAGCTTTATAACCAGCCGAGCAGAAGGTGTACCATCTCGGCTGGGGCAGCACGGGACGACGCTGCAGGTAAGCTTTATAACCAGCCTGGGCAGAAGTGTACCAATCTCAGGCTGGGGCAGCACCCGGACGACGCGCAGGTAGCTTTATAACCAGCCCCCCGGGCAGAAAGTGTTGTACCGATCTCAGGGCTGGGGCAGCACCGGACGACGCGCAGGTAAGCTTTATAACCAGCCGGGGGCAGAAAGTGTACCATCTCAGGCTGGGCAGCACGCGGACGACGCGCAGGGTAGGCTTTTATAAACCATCGCGGCAGAAAGTGTACCATCTTCCAGGCTGCGGCGAGCACCGGACGACGCGCAGCGTTAAGCTTATAACCAAGCCGGAGGCAGAAAGGTGTACCTCCAGGCTGGGGCAGCACCGACGACGCGCAGGTAAGCTTTATAACCAGCCGGGCAGAAAGTGTACCATCTCAGGCTGGGGCAGCACCGGACGACGCGCAGGTAAGCTTTATTACCAGCCGGGCAGAAAGTGTACCATCTCAGGCTGGGGCAGCACCGGACGACGCGCAGGTAAGCTTTATAACCAAGCCGGCAGAAAGCATGTACCATCTTCAGGCTGGGGCAGCCACCGGACGACGCCGGCAGGTAAGCTTTATAACCAGCCGGGCAGAAAGTGTACCATCTCAGGCTGGGGCAGCACCGGACGACGCGCAGGTAAGGCTTTATAACCAGCCGGGCAGAAAGTGTACCATCTCAGGCTGGGGCAGCACCGGACGACGCGCAGGTAAGCTTTATAACAGTTGAAGCCAAGTGGAGCTTTGATTCGCCTGTAGGATGCAGACTGGTTATTTATTCAACTTTTTTGGAATGATTTAATCCCGATTCATTTTGGAACATGAGTTATTCAATCACCGTTTGATTCATGGATAACAGTTTTGGGAAATTATTTTTCCGGTTTAAAGAATACAAAATATTAGTTCAAAGTTTGATTAAACATTGAAACAACCTTGCAATTTTTCAATCGGCCTTGTTTCTTCGCAGGTTTTGATTCAGTCACGACTCATAAATAAAAAAAATCCGATTGTGAATATATATTTTTGTTTTATTCACGGGACTTTGATTAAACGATGTCGAATCAATAACCAGTCTGGTAGGATGAGTAGTATTTATGCCTATCATGTCTAGTGCTTGACATGTTAGTGCTATCTAGTGCTAGATCGCTTCGCAGCTTGAAAACAATCCTAAATAGCTAACACAAATAGAACATAGACGGGGCTGTTCGATTAATAATTGACGAATATCGCTGACGTCATCAGCCCAAAGCTGGTATTAGAATACAACTCACTAGCCGCTAGCGATCTCTAGCTAACCTATAGTTGCCCGCTTGTCCGCTAGACGTCTCTGTCCGCTTCAGCTAGTACACCAAACTTCCACCTCTGTGGTGGATTGTGGTTAGGGCGCTGCAGCTCCTGAGTATGCGGCGCCCAAGCCCTGACTGTTCAGCTCCTGAGTATGCGGCGCCCAAGCCCTGAGTGTTCCCTCTCAGCTAATATCGCCGTTCCCCGGCAGCGTACGCGCGTCGTCTGCGGTCTGTGGTGCTGCCGCTGCTGCCAATCAGTACCTGCACCGCGCCGCAAGTGTACGGCGACAGCAAGATCACCGACGGCATGTACTGCGCCGGCTACCTGGAGGGAGGCATCGACACCTGCCAGGGCGACAGCGGAGGACCGATGGTGTGCCAGGGGGATGGTGAGTTGGTGCTGTTTTTTTGTTTACATGTTACATTGCGTGTTAATTCTGTAGGTAATGATTACATTTGTGCCGACTTTTTTGGAATAAGTAGCTGGTCCAGGGGCTGTCGGAGGTGCGGTTCCATAAAGCGACTGAAATTGGTCGAAAATTTGTTTATTTTTCGTGACTTTAAAGATAATCTTAGTCAACGTTCACCGAGAAGCGATTGGCTTATGTCAGTTATTAAGGAATAGGGAAGTGAAGGACATACACCTTAACCAAACGATGTCCTGCAATTGGGTAAGATTTCCCAGTGTCCCAAACTCTATTGATATGTATGGGAAATAGCACTAAAATGTGAATTATTTTCCAGTGACTCTCGCTCCCTGATTCAGGAGTAAGTTTTCCTCTTCCAAATTATGAATTGGGATATTTATTCTCACATAATTGGTTCTGAGATAAATATTGACTAAAAGCACACGATTCAAACAAACAAAGCTTCTCATATTCAAAACATGAATCAGTACTGTACCATTTTCTACATAACTTTTCACTCTCATGGTCCGGCTCGAATTGTCCCCTCTGTCACCCAAGCAAAAACAAAATTTCGAAACACTGGATTTTCCAGTATTCACCCTCCAAACGAGCTCTGTGTTAGCTTCCCGCCTCTACATCTTCCTTTACTGACCATTGTCACTGATGTCACTGACTCACTGACCATTGTCACTGATGTCACTGACTCACTGACCATTGTCACTGATGTCACTGACTAACTGACCATTGACTCCGCAGGTGTCAGTGTGCTGTACGGCGTCACCAGCTGGGGGCAGGGCTGTGCGCGCCCCAACAAGCCGGGAGTCTACACCAAGATCACGTCGTACCTGCCGTGGATAGCCCGCACGATCGAGGCAGACCTCGGTCCGCAGTGACGGGCTGAGGCCGCAGTGCCGGGCGCTATAGGTACCCTCAAGTGCATTTAGGCGGATGTGCCAAGCAGATGTGTATTTAATACGCGCACTGGAAAGGGGGGGGGGCGTGACTTCAGCCACGCCGTTTTTCGTGGTTAGGTTATTTGTTTGTCGATCGATTTTAGATGTCAAGGTGTTTGCTTGGCGAAAATTCAACGGTGATGCTTCGAATGGAAGCGTAAATTGCGGTCTGAAATGCTGTGCGTTTTGGCTGGTTACGCTAACCAACCACAAATTGCGACACATTTCGGTTACATATAAATCATGGTCATCGTGACCGGCAGCCTTTTTCGTTGTTTTTGCTCTTGGGCGCGATTTTCATGGTATTTGACCTGGATGGTATCGATCTAAGATCATGCAATTTGTTAGTTAAGTAGTTCATCAACTTCATCACCCCAGTTTTTTAGCGTCTTACGAATTCAGTTGTAATAGCTGTAATATAAACATAAATCGGAATGAGGAAACTTCCCCCTTCCAGTGCGCGTGATTTTCAGAGGCTCTCGAATGTCCAGGTTGACATTCAAGCGAATAGGTTAGGAACAGTTGAATACGCCACAGTGCCTTAATGCCGTAGCTTTTTTATAATTAGCAACGTCAAAAGTTATATCATACCATGTCTGCATTAGAAAATACGGTGTGTAATTTATGTAAGTTCAGAGTGATAGAGGCCTTGCTGTGTTCTGTATGCAGGTATTCTTATAACGTGTCTTTGCCCGACGGTTGATAGCCTATATAACCAACCATTGCTACGGCGTCGAAGTGTACCAAAATCTGATGACAAATGCCATTTCCTGCGCACTATCAATGAGCAGGAAATGCCTTCTGGCAGGTCAGATGCTATGTGTTCTGATATGTGTTCTAGTCGCTACGTAGATGCAGACAAGACTAGGTGAAATGGGTCATTGTGGCATGGCTCGGTAGTGATAAGAGTAAAGGCGCGGGTCGTTTTGTAAGTTATAGCGTAGTCTCAGACAGACCTCACCATGTAGAGACTACGCATTGAGTGTGAAAATGATGCCAAAGGCTCAATTCTTGTCAACAGTTTCGGAGCTTTTTAAACGTATGGAATGCGTACAATAATTGAAATGATGACATGAATGTCGAGATTGAAATACAGCGTAAATTGAATGGAGGGCTTTCTACTAAGGTTTGAACTTCGAATAAACAAACCGTTGGTAATTCCGCATTGTAATATGATGTTTGGCGATACGTTTTCTTTGTAGTAGTCGATAGTAATTAGATAATAGTTTATATATTAGTAGTTTGAGTAGTAAGTAGTAGTAGTAGTAGAAGAAGTTCATTCGTAGTCGCTCAAAGCACGCTGTGTATCAATTGAAGCAATGCGCAAGACTTAATGGCCCGAGTTTTGGAAGCTCAAAGCACGCTGTGTATCAATTGAAGCAATGCGCAAGACTTAATGGCCCGAGTTTTGGAACTCTATTTAAAGGGCGACGAATGTTGTCCATCATGATGCTCCACTGTGTAACTTTATCGTAGTTTTACCATCAAACACTTATCACTCATCACAGATGGCAGTTTATTGGACAACATAGTATGAAAGCACTGCAGCAAAACTTCACTGACTTCACATAGGCAAACAATCTCGGCGCAGTTCGTAATAAATACCTTACATATGCTTAACTAATACCCAAATATCTAGCTGATAAATATTTTCCCTTATATCTAATCACCAAAGTATTCACATCCTTGGCATTTCAACAACGGCAGGCTTAACAAACTTTTGCAAATGTCGGCAAGTTATTCACGTTCCACGCACGGCATATATGACGCAGTATCCTGTGTGGCGCAGGAAGTATTGCACGGCCAGCTGAGCATGGGCCCACGACTCGCTGCTGCACCTGCCTTACAAACAAACACGGCGACTTTGCTAGCACCGCTAACAGGCTGGCATTGCATTCTCCAACAAACCAGCACGCAACGATACATAAGGCATAATGATCATTTATCACCACTATAGACATAGTCTCGCATGTTGCCGCATGAATCAGCCGTGTCAAACGAAGACTGGGCTAACGGCGAAGTAATGGGATTCCGGATCTTGTACGAGGTCCTTACACTTCGCTACAATCGGCAGACAAAGAAATACCTGTCTTGCAGTCGGAATACGTAGCGCATGCTTGGCGAATGGCAGCAGGTGGTGTCATGGTTAACATGTTGATGGCAAGGTGCAGGCATGTTACATTCGCAGGGTAAAGTTTGGACGGTGAGTTTCGTGCGGCTTATCACTTCTCGCGGCTGAGTCAGATCCCTGACTAATGACAAACGACCGAATGCATGCGGTCACCTTAGGAGGTGTGGCCCTGACATATAGTTCACACAAGTTGCAAATTTAAGGAGATCTTTTCATTGTTTTTGGCACTGGGAGCAACCTAACACATACAATCTTTTCTCACAGTCGACATCCTCTACTTACATCACTTTTCAGAAACGGACGTTCCTTCGCACACAGAAGGCATGGTAACGAGAACTTCAACTGAAACATCAACATTGAGCCAGCTGCACTTCATGAACACCTCACTTCCAAGTCATGAACACGTTGTTCAAATGAACAGTTCGTTCATTTGATGTTACGATGTAATTTCACTGTAACGCGACTGACTGCCATATATTCACTACGGACTACCAAAACTTCCTCTTGATCTCCAGCTACGGCTTCCGCTTCCGCTAGGTGTCCTCCAACTGCGCCTTGCCCGACGAGCACCACTGAAGTAGAGCCAATCATTGCCAACTCGAAAGCCGCCTATATGTCTGAAGGGATTATCTCTATCAGTTCTTGGCGTGGTAGCCACTGGCTCTGGTTCATGACTGAGTGGAAACTTCGAGAAGAACCACCGGTTACCAACACGAAACCCGCCGATGTGACTGAAGGGGTTGTTTCTGTCTCCGCTTGGTCTTGCCGTGGTGGTTTCTCCGCTGTGTAGCGCTTCACGTTGCAGCTGCCTTTGGTCCCGCTGGATGCTGCTAGGTGACGCATCACGTTGAAGATCCCCCTGCAGTTCCTGTTGGTGCTGCTGCGGAAGGCTGCTGGGTGACGCTTCACGCTGTTGGTCGCCCTGCGGTTTCGTTTGGTGTTGCCGAGCACTTCTGGCTAGAGGAGACTCCTTGTTCCTTCGCAGCTTCTGGAGGTCGGACAGGGAGATGACCACCCTCTCAAACTCACGACTTTCGCCGGGTTTGGAAGACTCCGGAACTTTGCCTCCTCCCGGAGATGTACCCGTTGACGCAGAGCTACTAGGAGGTTTCGCCAGGTCTTTCAGTTTAATGACCACTCTGACGCGGCCTTTAGTAGCACCTGAGGAAGACGAGGACGTTTGCTTCTCTGACAGTGCTGTGTCCTGTCTTTGGTCGGAAGATGCCTCAAGTGTCTCTGCCTTCTGCGTAGCCGAAGTTTCATCACTCCTCGGGGGACTCGCAACTTGCACGACCTTGGCAGAAGTCAAGCCGACGTTTTTCTTTTCAGAAGAATCATGGGCGTTCACTGTGTTCTGATATTTCTGTGGGTCCTGTTGGTCAGAGGTTTTTGTGGCCGTCACTGGTGATGCAGATTCAATAGCTTTTATGCTAGCCGAAATTAGTTGTTCCAGTGGGACACCAGAGTGTGCCTGTTCGTCGTAGGATACCAAGCCTTTCTTTGTTTCAGAAGAAGTCGGATCCTCACTCTTTTCGGGATATGAAGTTTTTTCTTTTGTTGCCATGACAACGAACTTTTCATTTTGGGAGTTGTCCAGTCTGTTCTGATCAGCAAACCTCAACGTGTTCTCTTCGTTCCTGGAAGACGGATTTTCCATTTCCTTGTTTTGTCTTTGTTTGGCTTGGGTGGATTGGGCAGATTGAACATTCAGCCTGCCATTTGAGCTGGATTTAGCTTCACCTTTAGTGATAGCTGAACCTTCTTTCATATTCTGCACTTTGGCAGGCGGAGAAGTCTTCCTCTGATACCTGACCAATTCTTCTATCGTGTCAAGCAGTAGGGTAGTTGACCTAATCTTACTTTTAGCCTTCTCCTGTTTTTCCTCCTCCTTTTGAGCAGTCTGCTCTTCCTGATCCGTGGACGTAGCTGCATTATTCCTCACACTCTCTTGCTTGACCACGGCCTTTTGAACAGTCGGTTCCTTTCGAATCACGCCCGTAGCAGGACTCTTCCTCGAGATCTCCTGCTTCACAACGAGCCTCTCGAACTCGCGACCCTTCCTCCCCCCGAACTCCTCCAACGAGTTCCTCCCGCGCTGCCAGCAGTGGTACTGCGTATTGATCTTCCATACATCGATGTCGGTGAGGTTGCCGTTGCCGCCCAGCTTGATCCCCGACTGTCTCGCCACCATGGTCGGTTTGCTGCGATTCACGGCCGACCCGCGTCCCGAGTAGTGCAGGATTGAGTTGAAGTCGTACGGGCCTAGCCAGCTCCCCTCTCCCAGCTCGTCCCACACCCTCCGCCCGTAGTCTGCCCTTCGATGCTGCGGCTTGATGTTGTCCCAAAGCACTCGCACGAACTGATCTCGGTCCGGTCGCTGGTGCTCGTGCCAGAACCCAGCGGTGTGCATGAGCTCGTGCGCGGCGTGGCCGAAGCTGAGGCACCAGTGGGGAAGGCTGATTCTCTGCCTCCCTCCGCGTCTTCCCACCTCTCCGCTGCACCTCCCCGCCGTCGTGATGCGCACGTAGTCCTTCTCGTACGTCCTCGGCACGAGCCGAAGACACGTCACCGTCTCGAACAGGCGGAACACTTTGTCGATGAGCTCGCGGTCGGCGGAGCTGTAGTTGGAGGAGATGCTGTAGGGGATGACGCCGTCTGGCCAGAGCCGGAGCCGCGTCGGCCGCCGTCGCCGCTGAGGGAACAGCGAGAGCGAACGGCTGCTGGTGAGACGACGGTCGAACACTGGGAACGGCGCTCGACCGTCGGCGCCGACAGCAGTGACATCATACCCGGCGGCGGTGACGTCATACCCGACGGGTGCGGCGGCATAGAGAAGAGCGGCGTGTGTCTTTGGTGAGGTGGTGCTGTCGCCAACGGTCTCCGAGTCTTCTTCTGGGTCTGCGATGTCCTCCACCTCGCTCATGTCGCTGTCCGGGTCATGGACATGCGCCGATGTCTCCGTTGTTGCATCCTTCGATGTCTCCGATGAAATACCCTTCGGTGTCTCCGGTGAGACATCATGCGATGTCTCTGGGAGCTGTTCAGGTCTTGATTGGTTCAGGGGAGTTGATGTCCGGTCACGTGGGCTCGGTGCGAGTGGTGCTGGTTGATGTGAGGTCAGGTCATATGAGGTCAGGTCAGATGAGGTCAGGTCAGATGAGGTCAGGTCAGATGAGGTCAGGTCAGATGAGGTCAGGTCAGATGAGGTCCGGTTAGATGAGGTCAGGTCAGATGAGGTCAGGTCAGCTACTGAAGGTCGCAGCACTCCGACCGACGTCGCAGCAACTCCACTCGGTGCAGCGGACGGCACTCGGTACTCTGGAGACACTCCGCCGGGCACTCGGCCGAACACCCGACTCAGAATACCAGCGAGCACTCCGGCTGGCACTCCGCTCGACTCGCTGGCCATCACTCCAGCCGGTGCTGGAGTCGACTCTGCTGGCGCAGCCTGGGACACTCTACTAGACACTCCTGTCCACACCGCATCAGGCACTCCTGCGGGCACTCTGCTGGACACTCCTGTCCACATCGCATCAGGTACTCCTGTTGGCACTCCTGCAGACGCTATTGCGGACACTCCTGTGGGAACTCCTACAGGCACTCCTGTGAGCACTCCTGCGGGCACTCCTGTGGGCACTCCTGTGGGCACTCCTGTGGGCACTCCTGTTGGCACTCCTGCGGACACTCCTGTGGGCACTCTTGCGGGCACTCCTGTGGGCACTTCGCGTGTTACACCAGCCGGCACTCCGTTCAGCACTGTCATGGACCTGCTGTATACGAGTCCGACCACGACCAGCTGCACCGCGACCACTAGCACCGCGGCCGACCCCATCTCTGCCGCTCGCCGCCCACTCCTGCGCGCACCGCTCCGTACCCCTTCACCGACCACACTGGCTTAGTCTCTGAGCAGGCGACGCGGCTCATGGTCGCCTTTATATAAAGATTGCCCACATTCCGGCATCTGCTAAAGAACATGCGCCCGCACGCCGCGCCAGTGTTCGCCTCACTGACGATCTTCGCAAGGCCCGATTTCAGCCGGCCAGGCAGCAGTGGCACTGGTTATTTCACAAACACCCCAACGAACCGCGGACACCTTATTGCTTTCCTGTTCGTGTGTACGCGTGTTGCAATGCGAGCTGAGATTTGCAGAGCGGCTTTATTGCGGCGGTAGTTGGTGAGACGCCAGCACGCGAGTCGCCAGGGTTGCTCCTTGACCGGCCGAGCCGGCATGTTGCGCTAACTAGGCTATGCTCCAGATGGTGGATTTGGCTAGGGATGTGGTTTTTGTTTTTTGTGCGGTGGGATGTGGTGAGACATTGTTTGGAGAAAGGATTATTTACGTCATGGTTTATCTTAATGTCGTGTTCGTTGGATTTTCCGAGAAATGCGACGTCAAATGAATTCCCGGGCCCTGTCGAAGGAGAAAAGGAATGGAGGCGGGTTGGTTACCACTTACCACTTACCAGTTACCACCATTATCACCACTTTGCTACGACTTAAAGGGACACTGCCACCTTAGCATTATATTTGAGTTGAGATAGCCATTTTGCGTGCTTGGCATTGCAATTATGTATGGTGTAAGTTAAAACAACCACTGAGGTCGAATCACAGAGAAATTCGAGTTTGGTTTTGACATCTGCAACATCGCCAGTCCCCAATGTATTTGAATGGGGGCCCTGAGCCGATGTCGTAGTCTCTCTTTGCTAAATGTTTATTACATCGACTTGTTCTTACCTTTGGCCAACATTAGCCATACATAGTCATACTTATGCAGCGTAAAGGTTTTATTTTTTCCCCAAAAATTCTTATATGACGTCATCAGCCCAAATATGGAAAACGCATTTTTCATAAAATTGAGAAATGTTGCGAGAAACAAATGTCATCAATGTTTCAGCAGCCAAACTTTCATATTTATGCCACCAGAACACGGCGTACATTTTACTAAACTTTTTGAAAAGGTGGGCCAGTAGTTCCCTATACAAGGGACACTGCCACCTTTAACACTTAATATCTTGAGTGAAGGACAGCCCATGTTGGGCTTGGCATTTTAATCCTATGTCATGAGCAGTAGTTAAAAACAACCACACATGGTCTAATTAAAATAAAATCGAGTTATGGTTTTGAAATCTTGTTAACACCTCTCCAGTTCCCAATGTATTTGAACCGCGGTGGACCCCTGAGCCGATGCACGTCGGTCACTCTCTCACTAGATTCATCGACTAGCTACTTGCTTTCTACACTTTGGCCATTACATTAGCCACATACAATTTGCAGCGTGAAGATCTTCTCTCTAGCTTTCCCGACATTCCTTTATCATTGACGTCGTCAACCAAAAATCATTTCTTAAACTCTAACTTTCTTGTGAACTTAAGCATGTTTTGCTTGGAAAAACAAAGTCAATAATCGTGTATCCGGCAGCAATACTTCCAATTAGCACACAAGCGGCGTACATTTGTGAGACTTTGGGAAGGTGCCAGTGTCCCTGTTAACCTATACCAGGCTGAAAATGTGATGTTTTCTGGCGTATGCCATGGTATCACCTATAGCGAGGAAAGCGCTATTTATCGGTCAGGTCATTACCAGTTGCCTTCAAACAGATGCCGTCATTGGTCTCCTTCCCGCAGCCTTACTGCAGTACTACCTTGGAGAATAGTCAAGCACGACTGTTTGTTGGATGACAGAGCTTAAGCTCGGCACAAACCAACGTTTTGCAAGCAAAACCGACCCTCGGTACACTGGCACTTGCGCCAATACTCCCCTCAAGCCAACTATCGGATCTATACTCAAGAGCCGCCACTCCCTTAGTTGGGTGCAATCAGAGCAACTCGTTTCTGGTATGTGAATGTCAACTTTCCCTTTCAATGATGTGGACTTTCTCTTTCAACCGAACGAGTAGCATGACCGCTCATTCAGTGGATCAGCAGACCCGAGGCAGGGGCGTCGACGCCTATCATACCATTCAGACTAAGTCGCACCACTTTTTTGGACGTCCCAATGTGCCGCCACCGTCTAGGTGCCGCCCTCGACGAGGCGCCGTCCCATACCCAGGTGCTGCCACCTGACCGGACGCCACCCAAGTCAGGCGCCGTCCCTCAAAAGATGCCGCCCCTTTAGCCAGGTGTCACCCCTTCAGCCAGGTGCTGCCCCCCCAGAAAGATGCCGCCCTTCAGCCAGGTGTTGCACCTAAAAAATATCTCGCCCCTCAACCGGGTGCCTCCACTTCAGCCAGGTCCCTTCATCCAGATGCCACCCCTTCAGAAGGCTGTCGCCCCTTCCCAGGTGCCGCCCCCCATGCTAGGTGCCGCCCCCCCGAGCAAAAAGTCGCATTTTTTCGCGTGTCGACCTCCTTGCACCCGAGCAAGTATTGTGAAACTTCTGTTTTTAACGAACGAACGGTGTGTCTGTTTGGATTGTTTGGACCAACACTGCACCGAACAATGCGGAGTTTCGTTAGACAATGTGGCCCTTCTATTTCATGTTGTGTTATGTTGTTACGTTGATCCGTTGAACATGCAAAGTACGCCCGTCCGGTCAGCGGATCAACGCTTCACCGAATAAGGTGCGGTCACTCTCCCCGCCCCTGACGTGACTGTGTCTGCCGTGGCTGCGCCGTGACATAGCTGTGACTGCACCGAACGGCTGCGGCCAGCAGTCACTATCCAGCAGTCAGGCTGCAGCCAGCAGTCACTCTCCAGCAGTCAGGCTGCGGCCAGCAGTCACTCTCCAGCAGTCAGACTGCGAGCCAGCAGTCACTTTCCAGTCAGTCCAGTCAGTCCAGGCTGGGAGCCAGCAGTCACTCTCCGTGACACTGGCCAGCCGTGGGTCGTGACCCCCGTAATCTGGCAACCCGGCGATGCTATCTGACAGCATGGAATCTGGCCACACGGACGCCGGTGTCGACACTCGGCGGCTCACGTCGGGGTCTCGGTTTCCTGCGCCGGAGTCGGACCGTGATGCTTGGGGGAGGAGGGGGAGGGGGTTGCAAAATTCTGCGGTCACGTGCAGACCAGGCACGCATGGTGCACCGTGGGACCGGGGAAAGGGCGGGGAGGCAGATAGCGGGACAGACGACAGGTTAAGGTTCAGATTTTTCCGCTGTACGGTGCTGGGTCAAGTCGTCATTTTCCTCCGCGGGTCAGCGGGTGCTTCTGTTCGGTAATCGGTATGTGCTCGTGGCAGTGGCATTGTTTCGGTTTTTCTACTTAAGTGACAGTTCAATATTTTGTCAGGGAATCGTTGCATCATTTCTATTTGTATTCTTCCGGTCCATGTCTTAGTTTGATTCGTCCACCGGTGGATCCAGAAGGTGGGCTGCATGTTTTTTAGGGGGGGGGGCTAATTTTCAAAAAGTTTAAACAAATTTGGAAAACTAACTTGATTTGGTTTCCTTGTACCTTATTGAATGGTTTAAAACAAACATGCCTTAGTAGAAGTATATTATATTTCCTTCTACATAGGCAAATTAGTCAAATTTCGCCGATTTCAGGTGATATGGGGATGGAGGGGGGCTAAAGCCCCTGCCGCCCTCTTGGATCCGCTAGTGGATACGTTCATGGCTGATCAGTCTTTTAATTTAATCGTAAGATCAGATATGTCTGCATGGACAGTAATAGGAGATTACTGTTTCCGCCATACGCTGCAGACTGAGACATTTCCTCTGCTGCTGCAGATCCGAGTCTCAGTTGAGAATTTCCACCATGCACGCTGGCTGTCTCCCAGGGCACTCCGTTTCCTGGGCTGCAGATCGGACATGCCACGGTTACCCGAGTCACGGTCAGCAATGGCGGGTCCAGGGTGACCACCACAGAGGGTATGCCGCTCAGACGCTCTTCAGACGTTCTTCGATAAGGTTAAGTGGATGAAGAACAGACGTTCTTCATCATTAACGCATGTTAAAACATGGTTCCCTAGCATTTTTTGTGTGTGTCTTCAGTTAAGGAAATGTGACAATTTTCTGCCAACTTCAGTCGTTTTGGAGGGTGCGACCCCTATGTCCCCTATGGTGTCCCCTAAACAAATCGTCGGTGCAAGCCTGCCAATTAACACGACGTTCTTTTCTAGGTCAATAACAAATATGCCAAATTCCATTGCGATCCTTTGAGTTTTAGTCCCCCGGTCCTCCAAAAGTTGTTGATCCCTACCCAAGAGGTCACAAATCAAAGTGGTGGTTTTAACCCCGACTCTGCTCATTTGAAAGCTCTTGTCGAAAAAAGTACTATTTTATTCAGTCGAAATGGACTAGTTGCAGGTTATCTAATTCATTGTTTTTATGCATTTGATGGAACGCGAACTAATTTAACATAATTTATATATTGTCAATGTAATGTAATTTTATCTGAATTATCAGTCATTTAACTAATTAAGTATATTTACGAAATTTATCATTCTGCTCTCTGATTGGTCGTGACGCAATTTAGCAACAGTTCAGGCGATCGACGTTACCTGAGGTAGCTTGAGCAGTTCGGTTGACATATTTATTTTTGTTATAGAGGTTCATCGGAAAAATAGACATTATATTTATCGCACGAAAATCAAAGCACGTGATATGGCGGATTCAAGCAGATGCAATTTAATTTGTAATCACGCCACTTAACAGGAGCAAACACATAATTAAAATTGTGGAATTCTACCCTGTGACCGAATCAATATTCTGAATGGCAGTTCAAAGGCATTTTAACGGATAGCTACAACCAGACGGATAGTCTAGATATCTTTCCATACAAGCTCTGGACCGACCGAAGCTAATTTAAAAACACATTAACCCGCGCGCGTAAGGGGGGGTAAATATTACCCCCTCCGGATTTCCGCAATAACTTGAAAACACTGTAACAGATAACGACGTCAAAGTTTTAGTACCTTATCCAGCATCAATTTGACGTCTTCCTAAAAAAATAATCGAACAAATGTCAGAACTTTGGGAGATAATGACGTTTTGATGACGTCACGTCATGCCATTTTGGGTTAAATAACGATAACTGTTTGATGCATCGTAGAAAACATAGCTTTAATGCAAATTGCAAACGCAAAACTGTATGAGAAAGGAAATTTAATTTTCTAAAAAATGGCAATTTCGGATTTCCAAATGTTTTGGTTTATGACCCCCCAATTTTTTTTCAGAAATTTTCCCCCATTTTGTTTTTTTCAAGGTATTAAAAAAACCGGAATATATATAAGATAACCAAATGTAATAAATACCCAAACCAAATTTCAAAGTAATATCTGCATTTTTCAGTGACTGATTGCTCTCCAAGCATAATTAGGTAATTGACGTCCAATTTTTCAAAAATAACGTTTTTTATATTTTTTGACCTGATACAGATATATAAATGTTCATTTTTGTGTTTTGAGACAAAAATGACCTAGAAACATGCATTGTTTTATTCATATTAGTCAGTTTCATGGTTTTGACCTTAGATGACCTGATTTTGACCTTTTATGGGGTCAAGTTGTAAAATGGCTGTTGCTATCGATTGTTACGTGCAAAATAACCCATAAAACATGTGTCACGAGACTTTCATTTACCTCTTCGTGACAGTGAACTTTTGTGACCTGACCTTGACCTTGACCTTTGCATGCAAATTCACTTTTACTTAATGCAGGAGATGTAATTCACCATTGAGAGCTTTATGTGCGTTGATAGTCTTAATAAAAGGATTATAATTGAAACTATGAGCCATTAGCTCAATTAACTGGAATTTTCCATATGACCTGACCGTGACCTGACATTTGACCTAATTTGAAAAATGTCGGGTATCATTCGATTTGTTTCATTGAGAGCTTTCGATCGACGCCTCTGCGCGTCTCGCTGGCGGTCATTGGTTCGGAAGATAAGAGGGGGGAGGGGGTTATTTTACCCCCTACGCCGCGCGTTCGGCTGGAGTACCCTACTGCCGCGCGGGTTAAGGGCACACGTTGCAATTTTGCAGTGGTTTCTGGGGCAGTGTTCCAGTGAGGGCAGCATCCGGATCTGAGCCCACTTAAAACTTTC
The DNA here is from genome assembly GCA_014673585.1 of Semibalanus balanoides. Taxonomy (NCBI): domain Eukaryota; kingdom Metazoa; phylum Arthropoda; class Thecostraca; order Balanomorpha; family Balanidae; genus Semibalanus; species Semibalanus balanoides. The sequence continues at coordinate 29,276 of VOPJ01004680.1, forward strand.
TTGACTCGACAAGAGCTTTCCAATGAGCATCCACAGGGGTCTGTCTGACGACGTTACGACGTTTTTGATTTATGCCGTTTTTGGGTAGGGATCGACAACTTTTGGAAGTCCGGGCAGAGCCGGCAGAGCGGACAAAATATCAAAGGATGATTGGGTCGCAATTAAATTTAGCACACTTGTTATTCGCCTAGGGAAGAACGTTGTGACAAATGGCAAGCTTGCGTCGACGATTTTTTGGGAACACTCTTTAGTGCCCATGGATTCACCGTGACCATTTCACCATTTCACCATTCAGTCCTAAAAAGTGGTCTATAATACACTAAGCAGGGCCTATTCAACATGTTACACTGTGTTGGGGGAATCGTCCCAGACACTGCCTTGAATACCCCATGAATGCAAAAATACCCCGCATGTCGACCGTTATAAACGCATGAGAACCTGACGCCACCCCCCGGTCAACAACTTTTCGCTGACGAAACGGAGATAAATTTTGGGCTCTCCAAACTTGAAGGATCCACCAGTAGAAATCGTCCCCCCAACAGATAAAATTCCCTAGAGGAGTGACACATATAATGGGGGCCTTATCTGGATCGCGGTCTTGCTCGGTCACGAATCAGTGACAAAGTCATTGCCGAGATGAGTGACACACTGACACATGTCTTCGTTATGCAAATTTGCCTTGGTGAGAGAAAGGTTGCTAGAATCGGCATCTGCTTATAGGTATAAGGTTTCTTGCCGATATTATGAGCTCACTTAATGCAATTACCACAGTCACAACGAACCAGGCTAGCATAATCCGCCTGATACTTAAGGAAGAGACTGTCTGGGCTGGTAAAAAGTGCGAACATGATACATAAAGCGGGCGCCAGAAAATACACTTTCAAGTCTGCTCTGGGGCCGAAAAGGCCATTCTGTACAGCAGCATTTTATTTTTGGCCCCTGGATAGGTCGTTTGTGAGATATCTGAGTATGGACAATGCTCAAACCAAATTTCAAAGCAATATCTCTCATTTTGATTGGCTCACTAAGTATAAGAAACTTATTACGCCATTTTTTGAATTATCTTTTGTGGACTTTTTGACCAGATACAAACAAATAAAATCGTTTTTTGTATTTCTGAGACAAAACTGGTCTAGGAACATGTCTCTTTATTTACAACGATCAGTTTCTAATTTTGATGTTTTCTGATCGCTATTGTGGACGTGATTGGGTCGAGGATGCTTCTGCTAATCGCTCATAGCAATTTCCGTCTATGGTGGCGATTTCCATGACCTAAGAGGTTATTCAAGGGAATAGTTCCCCTTTAATATTGGGTTTTGAGTTGAGATAGCCAAGTTGTGGCGCATGCTCGAAAATGACTTGTGACGCTTTCACATTTTTCAAAGAAACCATCTTAAATTATTCAATATTCAGATCCAGAAAAGTCGAGACGGGTAATACCCGGTAACTCCAATCTTATTGGCTGGAATTTTTGCTGATATGCGCATGAATTGTGGCGTGAGAAATGACGTAAGACTTTGGGAAAAGTGTTTGATAGAAAACGCATAGTGGCTGAGCTGGACAAGAACATATCTGTTTCAGTACCTCATTCTCTTGGATTGCAAGAATAAGCTTTGTGAGGATTTATCGTGATTTTGATGCTTAAGTCGTCCTATAAAAACGTTATTCTCGGCAACATTCTCAGCAAAATTATTCAGACCGTTACCCTAGTCTTACAGATGGGCCGAAATCCGTTTTTCATCTTGCGCTTGCTTTCTGGCGTGCCATGGTTTCAGGAACAACTCCGTTTTCTTTGAACTTTGATGTCATTAGGGAAGTTGAGGCCTCTTCGAAGTCCTGTGGCTCCCGAAAATTTCACGCACTGATTTATACAAAAGACTGATATTTTTGTCGTAAATGAATACATGGTATAGGGCCAAGTTGAAATATTAACGCAACTTTTCAACGTCCAAAGATGACCACGAAACTTCTTCTTGGATAAACACAAATAACGCGAAGAATATTCGTAATTCCTTTGCCGTTTGTTTTTCTATGTGACTTCGCCCGGCGATTATGGCGAAATCAAATAAATGAATAGCACGTGATTTGACTCGAATAATCTCCGTTGGTTTCTAAAAGCGTTGCATTTCCACGCACCTTCAACAAGTTATTAGGCAAGTACTGTCTTGTATGCGCCACGATTCCCTCCAAATCGATGACGTTTTGATGACATACGTGCTTCTAAGCAAGCTGATTTCGCATTAACTAAGAGGAAAAATATGAATTATCACCAAAATAATTGACATTTTAATTTCCTTTTTCCGCGTAAATATAGGTTTCTTTGACTTACTAGTAATATGATGCTTAATTTATTGCTTCTCTTCATCATTTCTGAGCTTTTTCTCTTTTTTGTGTTCAAGGTGAACTATTCCCTTTAACTAACCCAGACATAAAATCGATATATGGTCAGATAGCGAATTCAACGACCAACAACTTGACGCTAACCAAATAATTTTATGTTTATAACTTTAATAATGACGACGGACAGAGCAAAACCACTATTTTTGGATGTGGTCGATTTTGGGTCATTCACTTGACCTGGAAGGTCACTCGTTGACCTGAAACCTATAAACTAGGTGCCTTTAGATTCCTCACATGACAGGCAACATGCTGGTTTTTACTGCGTTGCTCTATTTTGCTTACTTTGGAAGTAAACAAGGGGTCTTTTTAGGACCCCTTAGGTCTTTGTAGGGCGAAGGTGAGAAATGCTCCCGTAGGGCAAGGGTTAATGCCCCAGATTTTTCCATGGGGGGGGGGGTGCGCCCCTGATGCACCCTGAATCCGCCAGTGGTGTTGACGAACCCTTTCCCAAGCGTTGAAAGGGCCAAACAAAACGGATGAAAAGCCACGTTACAAGGATGGAGAATGCAGTATGGCATATATGGCATGGTCCATACCAACGTTTTTTTAGCTGGAAATAGCAAATTGAAAAATCAAGAACCAGTGTCACCAATTTGGAATAAGCCATACCAACTTGGAGTATTTCTATAGGTCCAAGACCTATAATTCTTAAATAATTGCGCCGCATAGCAGCGCGAAAAATTTGAGTATTATGCCCTGGATATGCATTTTCATCAATGCGTCACATTGTGTAAAGTGCAGACCTCCAAAAAATGTATTGTGCGCTTACAAGTGTGGTAAAAAAGTGTTAAAGCGAACTATTTGCACAATAATATAAGAAAGTAGCAACATAAAACAAATGCGGTGGGAAACTGCACGAGTTTTTAACCTCAATATAATATATTCGGTATTTAAAGTGCGCCGAGGAGTGACGGGAAATTTTGCGTTTTATTCCCTGGACAACTGCATTTTTTATATTATTTGTAATATTGACTTGTTGTTGGTTCCCATCGAAACTTGTAGTTATGGAACAGAGGCAAAGCCAATATACATTATTACCGATCGCTTTTTGTTATGAGGCTTGATTGTTTGGGAGGGGGGAAGGCAAACAGGCCACTTTATGTCCTAAGGGGGGGGGGGGCATGACTCCTAAATGACCCCCTGGATCCGCCAGTAATCATAGGTCAACAGCAATGTGTCTGAAGTTCTGTTTGGCGATGAACATTGACATTGGCTACCAATGGCGTTTGAATCGTCCCGATCTGACTGCTTATTCCGAAGATATTGCTTCGCCGACCTCGATTCTGACCGCCATTTTGGAATTCAAAACCATATAACTCAAAAATTCACTGACCGATTTATACTTTTGTTGCGTCAAACGATCCACTATTGTGTTGCTGTAAATGTTGCACAAACACCACTGCCCTGTGCCGCTTCGTTTCCGAGATATTTACGAAAAACATGTGGGGGGGGGAGGGCACAAAAGTGCCCCCTTCCAGTGCGCGTATTAACACTATACAGTGTTAGCTAAGACCGGCTAGGTTCGCGCAAAAATGTTCCATCATGGCGTCCCGCTGGCGTCCCGCAGCATCTTTATGACTCCGGCGCTTAAAGGGAATATAGCACCTTGGGAAAAAGTATGTAGAATGATGGAAAGAATGCCCTGATTTACGGTCCTGGCATTTCATTTTTGCGAAAAAAGTCAAATTTTGTTTGTAATTTGAAAAATAGGTAATATGTTCTACATGTGACGTCACAAACATATCTTGCGTCACCAAAAAGCGATTGTTGACGTCACAATGAAGGCTTGACAGCTGCTGTGCCGGCACCGCACGTGGGTGGCACCGGTACGTGAAACTGTCGACTGGCTGGCTCGACTCGGCGCTCGCTTCGCGCCGGGTAGGGACGTGGGGCACGCATATGTGAACAGTGGAGTAAACCACTGATGACGTAATGCGGATAACGTCACCGGAATTTGTGACGTTGAATATGAACCACATATGACCAACGATTTTTTTGCGTTCAAACTCAAGCACACTAGGTGTTTTGGAAGGACAATTTCAGATTTAGAAGTTTCTCAGTACAACCGACAATCTGGCTATAATCAGTTAAAAACTAATGTTAAGAGGTGCTATATTCCTTTAAACCGTGGACTGATTCCACTGCGTGTTTGCCGGCGTTGTGTGGCGTGTCGAAAAATCGGATTAAATGGTGAGTACAAGTCAGTGTGCGATCCCACACTTTGATTTGCTGTCGGAATGAGATAATTGCCACCTAGTTTTGCGGGGTATTGTTCTACTTGAGGGGCATTCTACGACAGTTCGACAAAGGGTCCACACCGCCACATTTTTTTATTTGGATGAAATTTGGTCTACACGTAAGGTTATCTTATGCCCTGAAGTCGATTTTAACATCGCCAGACCCTTAAGGTCAACAGTTCTCGAGCTATAGCCTCGGGCATTTTTGCGAGGTCACGCTGCAGTTTAATCTTTGGAGGCCTGTAGTTCCAAAACCACTGAACATAATTCATCATATAGGCATATCTAATATTTTCGTGACCGTAACGCACTGGTCAAAGTTCTGGTAGTCTACGGTTATCTAAATTTTGACTTGATTTTGAGACGATGTCATATTTTGTATTTCTTGTGCCTATACCCCTTCCTCTATTTTTTTTTTGTACTATTTTTTTAATTAACTATTTTATTTTATTATATTAAATTAACTATTTAAAACTAAAAATTAACACTACTTTTTCATAGTGGGGGTCATTTTAACCCCCTCTGAGGTTTTTCTAAAATAGCGGGAAAACGGCAATGCGCAGCGCCGCCAAATTTTGTACAGCTGTTTGAACGTCAATTGCCCACACTTGGATAGAAATTAGACTTTAGGTCATCCTAGGTCAGGTCACCAGGTCACTTAAAGAGACATTGCCTTCCACAATGTTTGTGATCGTGCCAAAGCCTCAGCTTTTTCGCGATATATTTGAAATTTGCATGATTTCATTAGATCATAAGTACCTACACTAAGTGTATCTCGATTTTTTTTGCATCGGTGACCTAAGGTCAGGCCAATATCCTGGCCTTCCCATTATAAGTGAACGGGTAAATAAACAAATGCTTCCCATTCAGAAAATATCCTTTGGATCAGGATAATTCTTTCAGAATTATGTTATTTTAGCTCATTCTTGATGATCAAGGTGCAATTGTTGCTCAGTGATCTCAACAAGGTCATCTGAGGTCATCTGAGGTCATCAGCAATGATTTGCTAATAACTCTGCATACAAAAGAGATAGAGACGAGCAGTTGACACCACTGTGTTCGTCTCGTCTGGCCGCGTCGCCCAATATGCAATATGATCTACCTGGGTCACCAAATGACCTTGACCTGAGGTAAATTTTTGAAATTGATCTTAACAGGTCACCAAGTATATGTTTCAAAGTGCCTCAACGAGAAAAAAAACACGATAGTGTTAACATCATTGCTTTATCATTCTTGGATACAAAGTTATTCAGGAAAAAATCTACCGAAAACTGCTTTTTTGACCTTCGATGACCTCTGGAGCCTAAACCATTGATCTGAGCTCATTTTTGGGACACCTACTGCGATTGCATTTCTAATGAGTTTTCTATTTTTTCCCCGTTTGTTCCTAGCTATTATAGTTCACGAGATATACGGGGTTGTTCGAAGCGAAGTCCAATAACTGTGAAATTTGACCTTTGATGACCTTTGGTGACCTCAATATTGATATTAGCTAAAAATGCTTTTTGTAGCTTCGAATTTTCATATTGAGAGCTTTCGAGCGTTTTTTCCTGCGTCTTTCTATTCCTTTTCGTTTTCGAGTTAGAGGGGGGGGGGGTCATTTTGCCCCCTCACACCATGGCGAAGTTGTCTCGGAGGTCCACCAGGGAACGGGTTAAAGCTTTTTTTATTTTTCACGAGATATGACAAAAATAAAAAGGGATTGTTTCTATTTTCAAATACTTCAGTTTTGTATTCCTAAATATTAATCAATATTTACTGAAAAAACTATCAAAGATAGAATACAATTGAATATAAGTTGTTTTGCTTAGCTCTCCAAGTTATTCAATATAAACATTTAAAAACGAAAAACCTTTAAATCAAATTTATGGCGTATATTTATTTTTTAGACCAAAATATCTAAAAGCGTTATGAATGGATTTCAAAACCAAAAACAGATTTTGATTTCTTGTATAATTCCCAATCTTAGATCCGTTTTGTTAATTGAAATCATTTAAAAACGAACATCGAATAACTTTTTCAAAGAATTATACATATTTCTGACATTTTTTTTTGAGGTTTCGTAAAGTTTTTGATATCATATTGAGTCCGTCATGGGACATCTAAGGAAACATTGCAACTTTTATTTTTATCCGCTTTTGAGTTTTCGAAGTTTGTCATAACAAACTGACTTTTGGAAATACCTATAACTTTTGTCAAAAATGAGGTAAAGGTTTGCACTAAATATTAATTTAGCTTTGCCGAGTGAAATTGTCCATCTTTTTTAGATATCTGGAGACAACAAATGCAATGCCACAAATTTACAGCATTTTTTTCTGTTGATGCAATAAATATCAAAATTGTAATTCTAAGTCTTCGCCTAATTCTAAGAAGGGGGAAACTTTAATTTTCGCAAAATGTGCAGAAAAGATCAATGATTAGTTATGCTAAATGTGGCGGCGCTACACGCCGCCGTTTTTCGTTATCTTGATAAAACAGGAGGGGTGTACACCCCCCACTGGGTGGATTATGTCGACTATTTGTGTATGGGTTTTTACTGTATACTTTTAAAGGGAGTGTGCCTACTCTTTTGAAATGTCAAATATATTTTTATTACGGTAAGAAGCTATTGCCTTGATTATTGGGTACGATAAAATTCACGTCTGGAGCCCCTTTAGTTGAATTTTTACTTATATTCTGTTTTGCATTTGTTTTTGTTTCAAACTCATAAAACGATCGTCACTATACAACAGAGTTAGCGGGAGATGTTACCTATATTGGAAAGCAACTGGGCAGAAGCTTAACAATATATGCTAGCGCGGTTTGTATTTAAGAGGTTAATGCTTCTAGGTGCGAAAGCACTCTGGCGACCTATTGGGGATGAATTAAATACTGCCCAAAAGTATGTGATTGGCGCACTTTTGGAACCATCTCAGCCAACTAAAGTTGATTCTGGGGAAATAAAGTATATGACTAACTTCAGAAAATAGTTCTGGAAGATTTAGGTGTCAACACATCGGAAGTGACACCCACCTATTGGACCAAGTTCCATATGATGAAAGTCCAGGACAAACTGGTTGCCCTTTCAAGGGGCGGTGGATCCACCCGTCCGGCGCTGCACGGTTTGGGGGGGGGGGGCAACTTTTTTGGCAAAAAAATGTACCGCTTTTTTTTCTTCTCCGCGGATTTGGACTTCTACCCCTCATTATAGCATTCGATAATAGATACAGGTGGGAAAATCACAACATACTTTTTTTTGGGGGAAAACACTTTTTTCGAAAAAAAAAAAACACACTTTTTTTCGGGTTTTATTTTTTTTTTTTTTTTTTTCTGGGGACACACAACATTTTTTTTTTTTTTTTTTTTTTTTTTTTTTTTTTTTTTCGAAAACCGAATCGAAAAAAACTTTAAATTAAAGGGACAGGTAGTTGGGTTTTCAACGCCTAACATTCACCATATTTTTATACTTTTTCAAAATATACTTTTTACAATATTCTTAGACCGCGCTTTCCGTCATTAAAACTCGCCTTTTTCACACGACGTTTTTGCGTCGATAATTGTATTTTTTACATTCTTCTTGATGTATTACTTTGTGACGACACGAAAACAAGCTTCGGAAGCGAATAAGCAGAGCGCAAAAATTATCGTCTTCTTCGCACTGCTAATGGTGGGTAGCAAGTATGATTGCCCACAGTCGGTACTTCTGTGTAGCAATTTGATCGAAATTGCGCGTCATTCCTGAACCAAGGCACGAAAACTATCAAATGCATTTTCATTTCAACACCTTAGTCTTTTCTCTAAGTTACTAAGGAAGCAGTATTTTGCGCAGGGTGTAAGCCCAATTGACATCTGCAAAATTTAGAGGACTTGTACCTTCCGGCCTTGCCGCTACTCTCACCTGCGATAGTTAAAATGATTCAATTTTAATGTATTTAACCACTCATAAAAATAGGTACTTACATCTATTCAAAGTACAGGTATCAACAGAAATCAATATTTGGCAACGTTCTGTTTTTGAATCAAGTAAATTCCTTAAATACACACACATTTATTTCTCATTTATTGCATTCTTCCTGAAGTTCGTTTTTCCGTGTTTTATGTTTGTATATGGAAAAGCTCATTAATTCGGAAAATGTACTTCGCGGCTTGATTTATAGCTTCCCTACCACCATTTCAAGGCTTTTTAATAATTAAATCGAATGTGCCAGGTATCACGTGTATCGCATTGTTCCTGCGAGTATATTTTATAATGATGCATTAATGTATAACATATTTTTTAGACTTCACTAGCTGAAAATTTTGAGAAAAAAATGCGATAATTTGCAGCACGTTATGTGCCGAAGCATATAAACCCTGAAACATTGAAAAGGCGGTGTGAAAACGTTTGGCGTCTACGACGACAGTCTTTAAGGTCCTTCAACTCTCAATGGTACGTAATACATCGCTGAGGTAGCAAAAAGTGCGTCGATGAATAGTCAGGTAGCACTCCGGACAGTTTTTTTACCCACTGCGAATAAGTGCCGCTTCTTCAAGAAGCGGCCTTTTGAATGTTCACGTGCCGCATACTCTATTAGTCTGCAATTGTGGATTAACGTTTTTACCGCCGCACAGAAGATGTCGCATCAGCGCCATTTTCGGTCATAATTTTGGTGTGGTGTGTTTTCGTGACGTTTTAACTACAAGGACATGAGCTTAATTGTGTTTGTTTTTAATCATTTCTGAGCTTATTTCGAATTTGTATTAACTTTTGTTTAAATTCACATGATGAAAAACTATGGTTGTTTTTATACACCCGAAACATTGGTTCCTTACAAAAATGTCCCCAACCCCATTATCAGTGTTGTTGAGTGAAAAATGAGGACTAACTTTGAGTCGACTCATTTTTTTTTTTAGTTAGAGCCAGATTCGGAATGAGTCGAGTCAGAAGCGAATCGAGTAAGACGTTTTTCTCAGACACTTGAGTCAGAGTTGAGTCAGTGTCTTTCAGAAATGAATCAGAGTCAATTCAGTCGAAAAATCTGAGTCGAGCACATCCCCATGGTCATGAGTCATAGCAGTAAAAGTAAATCGGAATTCCGCTATCCCTATCCCTCAATACTGTCCAGCCGACGGCCGATCTGTCAGGCCACGCATGGCCACGCGTGAAACGTCAATCTTCCGGGAAGCAAACTAGCCGCATCCACTCCACTGTAACGCACGCTTTTTTGCAGCCTACGCACTGCAGTCGCCTTCAGACGACGTGCAGGCGCAGCGAAACAAGCTGCGAATGAAACAAGCCCTAAACAGAATCTTGTCATGTTCGTGAGAAGATTACTGTAATAAAATAGCTTGCCACACACTTTTTTAGAAATGTCACATTGTTCATATGTTGCATGCGTTCATGCGCATGACGTCTTGCTCGCTTGTTTGTTGGTGGTCTCATTGTCCTTCTGGGGTGCCGTTATATCACGATTTACCTCCCGCACGTGCATACCGACCCACAGGCACGCTCTCTAAACGCATTTAGCAATTATCATTCTGTAAAAAGGCAAAATAATAATATTTTTGTACACTCTTCAGACACGGACCAGAAGAAGGTGGACGCCAACGCCATGCTGTAGTTCATGCTAGTCCAGCAGAACGAGATCATTCCAGGAAGGGGAACGTTCGTCCTTCCTTGTATCCGGTGGCGATGCTGTGATGGGTTGAGGGGGCAGCAGGTGGTGGAAACTTGACGTCGAAACGCCTGCCAGTGAGCGTCTAAGACTGGCGGGATAATATAATACATGTTAATCGTATGTTCATTGTGTTTCGATATCTAGGCAGTGAAGGACTGCGCTTTCCCATACATGCTTGGGCGGCTTGGCACCAAAAGCAAATCATGTCTGAACCAGAACGTTCAAACTTTAATCTTGATAAAAGTTCTATGAGAAAATATGTGGAGGATGACATCCTTGAAACCGTGATGAAAAAGTCACTTGAAGAGATAGATGTAACTAAGAACAAAGAGACAAAGAATCGGGTGCCTACTGGATCCAAAAGCTCGAAGAAAAGGCCAAAAATTGGGATTAGAAGAGTAAATATGACACTAATCGGACTATCAATGACTGATGATTACCAATGAATTGAGATCATCAATGACCAGTCACCATGCACTTGTCTTATCGACAGGCGAATTAATGTACGCGGTTTTCTTTTTACATATTTATGGCGAAGTAAAGACAGGATTTTCACTCATTTTGATCATCCATGGCGACCTAAGCAACGTCTTGGAAATGGAAAAACACATGTTGAATTGAGAAAGATACCTTGTCGGGTTAATGAAATCATGTATGTCCGACATGCTTCCCGGACCAAAGTTCGTAAACATGAAGTTCGTAATGGAAAAAGTTCGTA
>VOPJ01004681.1:0-40259 GCA_014673585.1 Semibalanus balanoides
CATCTTTGAGCACAATATCATAAGCACAAGAAGGACATTTTTCGCATCTCTAAGAAAAGATGTTGAGTGAATGTCATATTGTTGTTCAATGCGACAATGCGACAAGGGATGTTTGATAACACACGACAAAAGATGGAACGGCTTTATAAGTCGCTTAATGGTAATATAAAGAAGGTGATGAACTGGGTTTGGTAGTGGCAGGCTACAAATCGCGAATTATAATATTATTTGTAATATATTTTCCAATACTGTGCAGTTAAAAGTTAAGTAGCACTAGCCGTTTTCACGATGGCTTATTTTGCGCGAAATGTTTTAAAACATTTTAAAATGTTTTAAAATGTTTTGGGTAGTATGAAAGTTTTAGATATTACGTATCATTACCTTAATACAATAACTTTTGCAAACGATTTTTGTCTTGAAATGTTCTTGATAATTTTGTAATATGTGGAAGAATATAGTATATTACCAAAAATTGCGTTTGATGGTAGATTAAGCAATATAATATTCATAGGTTAATTGATCTCACCAACTTGAACTTTTCAGAAAGACTCCGAAAAATTTTAATCTCGGCATGCTATTGGTCGCTGAACAAACCGACCTCCCCGTTGATTCATAAGGACTGCCTGGCGCGAATCGTTTCTACGCATTATTTGCGCCATGCGAAGCAGACCTCGTGATCCATTGACCTGCCCAGATGAGTAACTAGTATGGCGTATTGCGTTCACTGACGAATGGACTCTAGAAGCATATATCTTTAGAAACGGACAATTGTATCATTAATCTGTTGGTAATGAGCTCTTTCATGCTTCGCTAACTCTTGAATAATGATAATATCGCCCTAAATCAGTAATTTACTTTCTTGGAATATATCGTTATACTAAAAACTTTCATACTAAAACATTTTAAAATGTTTTAAAACATTTCGCGCAAAATAACCCATCGTGAAAACGGCTACTATAAGTAACTTCCAACAATAAGAAGCTGCTAGTAATACGCCAAGTGTGGAGCGTCCCTAACATAGATAAATGTGAAGGCGATCTTTGTTTGTGACTTATATTTCGGCAGATATATAAGTTCATAACAAGATTTAAGTATACAAGGGCGTCAATTTCTGAAAATGATTGCTGGTTCCGATGCTAACTTCATAGATTATAATTCCATTATTACCATGCAACGCCATAGGCCCAATGTTAAAGAGAATGTTTCACTTCTCTGAAAGTTGTCCAATATACGCCGCTTGTGGTGCAAAATATGAAGTAATTCTGCCGAACACGATTCTGACATTGTTTCTCACAAAACAGTGCTCAATTTCATGAAAACTAAAGTTTTAGTATTTGGCCTGATTGACGTCATATGAAGGAATTTTTGGAAATATAAAAAATACCTTCACGCTGGCCATATGCTATGACTAGTGTATGGCTAATGTATAGCCAATGTAAAAACAAGTCTACTTTCATCAACATTTGATAAAAAGGGATGACGACATCGGCTTTAGCAGCTACCCAATAACACTAGGCCTTATTTTGCAGATGTCAAAACCAAACTCAAATTTACTTTCGATTAGACATCTGTGGGTGTGTTTAACTTCTAAAAATACTTAATTTCAATGGAATTCAACAACTTGGCCATCTTCAAACTCAAATCTTATGTTAATGTGAAACATTCCCTTTAAAATTATAAATCATTGTGGGCCCGCCCCCCCCAAAGTATACAAATCGACACCGGTGAAAGTATATGCATTGTCTGGTCTTCGGTTTGCTTCTAAGTACCATCTTGCGTAATATAAGTCCAGATATTTTCGGTTATCACTCATTCGTATATATATGTACGGACATACGGTCCGCACCGCATTGACCAGTTTCTCTCACGTTCTCTATTCGGTTTTAATTCCAAGAAACAAGTATGTGTTACCATTAAGGCGCCGTAGTTAATGATGAACGAGCGTGCGCAAAGGAAATGTATGGCGAATTTCAACCCGATCGGGCAAAAAGTTCCTGAGATTCAAAAAGAGTGCGCACGTGCACAGGCACCCCACTCCTGTCTTGTGGGAAAGAGGTGGTTGAGGGGTCTCTAACCAGTAACCACACACCAAATTTGCACACAGTCTGCCCAGCCGTTGCGGAGTTTTTGCGATGAAATACTTCTCAACACCCCTCGCTCGGCACGCGCCACGCGCAGAGGCTGGTGGTTATCACACACGTGAGTCGGCACTGGTCTCAAATAGGGTATGTTTGATGGGGATGCTCAGCAAACAAGCCCGCTTGTTAATCAGACGTGCGGTTGCAGCGATATGGGTTTCTCAAAAGCGTCTCCAAGGGTCAGGCCGGGACGCGAGTTTCATTAGTCCCGTCGGCCGGCCGGGTTGGGCTGTTTAGGTAATATTCTGATTTTTCACCACAGAAGGATGAGCGAGCGCTTCGCGCTCGCTCGTGATATGCTAAGCTCATAGACATTATATCCAAGTTTGCAGTGTCCATAATGTGTATTTGTCAATATTTCAGGTTTTGTATTCGAACAAAAGTTAATAGCCATATAAACCTTACAACCGATATTTATAAATACAACGTTAGGAAATTTTAACCAACATTTTGTTGTCTATTTTTTTTTCGTTGAAACTTTCTTCGGTGCGGCATCTTTGACGCACGTAAATCCTTTCGTCGGAACTACTTTCAGGGTTTTGTGCAGGATAATACAAAGCTAACTTGGTAGAATCTGCGTGTCTTGTCAGCCAATCAGCGCGCAGCTTTGAGTGCATACGCGTGTATTTCTTTGTCAATATTTGCCTAGTGTTAGGTATGTTTTCAACAAAGCATTTCAATTTAAATGAAAGCATAATGATTTAAAAATAAACAAGTTTTAATCATGCATTTAAATAATGTTTTAAAACCACAATAAAAAACTATATTTTTACCCGGATCATTAGGACGTTCAGCGAAAGAAAGCAATTTTGGTCAAATTTAGTCAACTTAGACTTGACTGAAGTGGTCAAAACCCGACACAAAACCATTGAAGACCACGCCAAATCGATTAGTGAAGGATTCGACCAAATTGGACCCATAGTCTCGGAGCATTGCATCGTCTGATAATGTCGTCTGCGTTTTAGACCATCCTGGGTAGAATTGAGTTTTAACCGGGTAGATTATTTGGTGCAAGAGGCCAGATTATTCTTGCAAATTTGCACGTGACTTTTTGTATTAAATTTCTTGCGCTTTCAAATATAAAAGCAGTTTTTTCCGTTCATCGGCATCTCAAGCCCTCGGAAGCTTTAGTCAAGAGTGTTTCGAAAATCCCGGAGCCTGTATTCTGATTTGGGTTCCGTCGATCGGACCGACCATTCCGAGGAACCGGTGCTAGGCGTAAGGCCCGCCCAACATGGGTGCATTTTTCATGCGTAGCATTGCGTTCCGTCACGTCTCGATGCCTCTCAATGGGTCTCAATGCGTCTCAATGGGTCTCAATACGTTGCATTGAGACCCATTGAGACGCAATGAGATGCATTGAGACCCATTGAGACGCATTGAGACCCATTGAGAGGCATCGAGACATGAGTGAACGCAACGCAACGCATGAAAAACGCACCCGCCTGTGGCGGGCCTTAAAGGCCCGCTTAGGTCGACGTAGTTCCGCATCTGTTGCTGGAAAATGCACTATCACCTCCAGTTTGCCCGCCGGTACAAATGTCACTCGACCTACACAGCGCGAGACGCTCGCCTGGGACATTTGTAATATATCGCCAGCTGCCAGCATCTATTTGAGAGAGTGTTGAGGCAAGGTAGTAGAGCGAACAAAGCGCTTGAACCACTGTTGGAATCGCTCGGCTTCGGCCAGTTTCGTGGGCCACCTCACCTATCAGTTGGATTTATTCTGCTAGTACCGCCCTGTTAAACCAAAATCCGTCCACCGATTCCGGGTCACCCATGACATCTATTGGATTGGAAAGCTCCCGGAATCATCTTGGTTGTGTCATCTTATACATCAATTAATCAGGCCATACTGATATTGATATTGTAGTAGAGCGTACTGTGTGGTGTCCCGCCGCGCTGGCGGCGGCTCGGGCGGCCGACCACTGCACTGGCAGCCGTCCTCCCTCGATCGCCGGCGCTTGCTGCGCCCCTGCGCCGGCCGGCCACATCGCCTGCTGCTGATGGAGGTCGGGCGGGGCGCGGAGCGGGGATTTGTTCGGTGCCGGGACTCGTGAGGTGCGTTTGGTTGCTAGAGGTCAACACAGCAAGTAGCAGCATGCATCGAATTTTCCCTGCTGGCAGCAGAAGTTAAAGGGAATAGTTCACCTTGAAAAAACGAGAAAAAGCTCAGAAATGAGAAGCAAGAAATTAAGTATCATATTATTAGTAAGTCAAAGAAACCTATATTTACGTGGAAAAAGCCAATTAAAATGTCAATTATTTGGTGATAATTCATATTTTTCTCCTCAAAGTAATGCGAAATCAGCTGGTTGAGAAGCACGCAACGTCATCGATTTAGTGAGGAATCGTGTCGTATACATAGTGGTACTTGCCCAAGTACTTGTTGAAGATGCCGGAAGATACAACGCTTTGAAACATCAACAGTACTTGTTTTAAGTAGGTATTCGTTCCACTAATTATAATATCCACTATTAAAGTGTAGTGTCCCGCCACGTCCAGCTCACTGTCCGTGCTCTGGGCTCCGTTCCTGGATTCATGTGTCACAAGGTCATGCACGGTCTACACGGTCCAATGGCGGTACCGGTCTCCGCCGGTCGCTCCTATCACTCAGCGGGCGGCTGCGCGGCGGGCGGCCAATCAAACAGCGGCTACCGCGCTACTCGGTACGAAACTACGAGGTGGGGGTTGGCTGAGTGGGGACAGATCAACAAACAATTTGCACGGCGAGCCCTGGAACGTTCAGGCCAGCGCCTGAACGCTTACGCAATAACGCTAACAGAACGTTGTTAGAAAAATGTTTTTATATAAGATTTAAACAATCAAAATCACTATGCATAGCATTACCTGACAAAGTCATTCTTGGGCATATAAAAAGAATGGAGGTACTGAAAACAGTGGTGTTTTGTCCAGCACTTACACTTTCCCCAAAGGTCTTAACGTCATCTGTGCGCGTCATATCATACGTTAACTCAGCCAATAATCAGCCAATCAGCGATTGGGAGTTACGCGGGTAACCGCCGGTCCCGACCTTTTAGGACTGAATATGAAATAATTAAGAGGTTTCTTGGAAAATGTGAAAGCGTCACAAGTCATTTTAGAGCATGCGCCACAACTTGGCTATCTCAACTAAAACCCTATGTTAAAGGTGAACTATTCCCATTTAATGTTGGAACGCGACCAATACAATTACTCTGATACTGATAAAACGACTCTGCACCCAAAATAGACAAATTATATGTAGTTGTTTAGCCAGCGATATTAGCTGTCGGATGATTGAACGGTACCTACTTTGGTTCCATAAAGTTAGGGAATAATGTTTTAAAAATCTCAACATGAAGAAACTGACAAATTGCACCATAAGGCACAAACTATGAATATTCACATCGGCATGTCTAAATCAAATTTCTCTTATAAATATCATCATTATGCCGTGCTAGCTTCAATCAAATTGGTAGCGACAATATAATATTAAATATTGCAAGAAAACAGAATGGGCCAGAACATATTAAATCACAATAGTGTGATAATGCACTGAAGGAAACGCATTTGTTTGCGCCTCCAAACAAGTGCCTCATTTGTCAATATTTAAATATTTCTGGCGTGGTTTATTCCGTTCATTGGCACATTTACCCAGCCCCTAGAGTAGGGTAGTAATTCTATAGACCGCAGATTCTGGCCTCAAGTTGGAGGGTAAATTTGTTCGTGAATACCATTTACCGCCTACACTCGGGTAAGAGTAAAAGTTTCCGTCGGGTAACGGGTAGATTTTGATTGTGAATATGGGTTTAACCCTTACCCCGGGGTAATTTACCCTCGGGTAAGGGTAGAATTTCGAAGTTGTGGAATACGGGCACAGAGGGTCAAGCAGCGTCACGTGATCAAAACTTTGCACCAGCAAATTGTGGCGTACCAAAAGCGTTCGCGGGACGAATTCAACCGCTAAAAATACTCGCCCACACTCGGTCTTATTTTGCTTATCGACTTGACCTCTGATGGTCACCATTTGGACTTAAGGTCATTTGTTAGGCTCTCAGCCCCCGGTTCCCATGCTACATATTAGAGGTGGTCACTTTTCTAGGCTTAGTGGCTACCGACCCGACCCGCAAATACGCCATTCAACGCTACCGCAACACTAACCCACATGAGCATATAGGCTGCAGCTACCCGCAAGTACCCACAAATACAATTTGCCATAATTATGTCTGCCATTTAATAACTCATTTTCCAATGCTGAACTGTGTTGCGTTTATATTTTCTCACTAACTGAAGTCTGTATTTGTTCAAGCATCACAGTTCCCATATTTTTTATTTAATTTATGAAAATTATGCTACCCGCCAACTATCCACTTCATCCAAATTATCGCTTGTGCTACCTGCTACTACCCACGTGGGTAGTAACTACTCACATCTGGTGGGTAAGTGGGTAGAAAAGTGACACCTCTACTACGTATTAACTCGAG
This sequence comes from Semibalanus balanoides, assembly GCA_014673585.1. NCBI lineage: Eukaryota > Metazoa > Arthropoda > Thecostraca > Balanomorpha > Balanidae > Semibalanus > Semibalanus balanoides. The sequence goes on from VOPJ01004681.1 coordinate 6,605, forward strand.
GACACATTTTATATTATTTTATATTATTTTTATACTTATATTTATTATATGTATTTTTGTTATATTTATTTTACATTATTTATATTATTTTATGTTATTAATTTATTTTAGCCTATACCCAGAAGAGCTATGGGGATGAATCAAACTCTTCACCGAATGCTGCTATGCACCGAATGTGACACTAAATGCTGCTAGGTGTGAGCTACTGGACCCCTGGCGGATATTCGGAGCAAGTTTCAGCTCGACCGGAGGTGACCCGTACCATGGCCGAACCTGGGATGCACCTCTCGGAGTAACGGTTTTCCGCACTTTTTTCATTGTCAAGGTTAACCTTTAAAGTAAAGTAATCTTGGGTTAACCCTCGCCCGGACTAGGGATGCCTTACGAAGTGACGATTTTCTGAACTTTTTGCATTGTCAAGGTCAAAATGTGATAGCTATCGAGTAGATGTTTTCTGATAAGGTCTGTGCATTCCATGAGTCACATTTTGATATGATTTTAAATTTAAACTTATTTGTGTACACTAGTTATGCGTTGTGCAATGGTACCGGTCGCTAAGCCCCCAAATGACCTTAGATCAAGTGGTGACCTTGAGAGGTCAAGTCGATATACAAAAAGTGAGACCGAGTGTTGATGAGTATGTTAGCGTTAGATTCATACCCGTAGCTCGTCTGGGTAGGCCACAATGTGCTGTGCAAAATTTGACCTCGGGACGTTACTTGACCTCTGGAGGTCAAACCACTAAAAGCGACACCGAATGCTGCTAGGTTTGAACTACTGGACCCATGGTAGATGTTTTGAGCAAGTTTCAGCTTGATTGGAGGTGACCTGTACTTTGGCCGAACCTGGGCTTAACCTATGGAGTGACGGTTTTCTGCTCTTTTTTCATTGCCAAGGGCAAACCATGATAGCTTTCGAGATTTTTTTTTCTTCTGAGAAAGCTACTGCATCATCTGGGTCACAGTTTGATGTTTTTAAAAATAAAAAATACTATATACATTAGTTATGCGCTGTGCAATGGTACCGGCGGCTGAGCCCCAAAATATTACCTTAGGCCAATGGTGACTTTGAGATGTCAATTCGATATACGAAAAGTAAGACCGAGTGTGCGCGAGTATTTTAGCGTTGAATTCATTTCCACAGCTCTTCTGGGTACGCCACAATGTGCTGTGCAAAATTTGACGTCGTGACGTTGCTTGACCTCTGGAGGTTAAACCTCTGAGAGTGACATCAAATGCTGCTAAGTGTGGACTTCTGGATCCCTTGCAGATATTCTGCGAAAATTTCAGCTCGATTTGAGGTGACCCAACTGAGCTGAACCTGGGCTGAACCTGCGGGCTGTCTTGATGGACAACTATCTATTGGAAAAGCGCAAACTTCTCATAAAACTCTGACATGGCGGCTGACTTCCCTGTCGCCCGTTATAGGTGGCGCTGTTGTAAACACATACAAAGGGGGATTGGCTGAGTGACGAATGATGAAATACAAACTGGCAAGGGGCAGGCACGTAGCCAAGGGGTCAGGGGGAGGGTGGTGGCGGCCGATTCCTGGAGGCTTCAGAATGGGCCCTGTTTTGCGCCGATCAAGGGCCAAGATTATTTCGCGAAGCGGATGTTATCATTTGGCTTATTCTAGCCCGCGCCGGGCCGGTGCTCGGCGCCACCTTCCTCGGGCCGGGAAGGGGGGGTGTTTCGACATCCCCCCTTCTAACTCGGCTCCTATGGGAACCTAGACATAAACCAAAAATACCGTTCGAGAGCTCGTCAAAAGGGATTTCGGAAACCATTTCATTAAAATTTTATCAGGTCAATATTAGAGTCACCAGAGGTCATCAAAGGTCAAATTTTCTCAAATTTTTCAGATTAAGGACAAAGCTCCAGATATCCCCAAATATCTCGGAAACTATGATAGCTAGGAGTAAACGAGTAAAGAAGCATTAGATAGCTATTTAAATTTGTAATCGCTCTAAGGTCCTCAAATTTGAGCTCAGATCAATAATTTAGGCTCCAGAGGTCATCAAATGTCAAAAATGCCGTTTTTGTAAAATGTTTTCCTGAATAGCATTCTTATCTAAAAAATGAAGTGAAAAATGGACAAATTAATCATTTTAATACTATCGTGTTCCTCTCGTCAGACGCTTTGAAAGCATATAACATCGATGACCTCGGTAAGGTAACTTTCAACTTTACTCAGGTCAAGGTCATTTGGGTGACCCAGATAGGTCATTTGCATATGGGGCGACCGCGTACAGACGATACAGTACAGTGGTGCACGACCACTATATATGTGGTCTGTGAGTGTGTCATCCGCTCGTCTCTATCTTCATTATATCAGAATTATTAGCAAATCATTGCTGATGACCTCAGATTGAACCTCAGATGACCTGTAGAGATCTTTTAGAACAACGCACCTATGTCATTCAGAATGAGCTAAAAAACATGATTCTGAATAATCAACCTGTCCAATGCTACTTTCAGAATAAGAAAGCATCTGTTTATTTTTCTCATTCCTTATAATGGGAGGCTTCAGGAAAGACCTGACCTTAGGTCACCGATATAAAAATCCGAATATACAAACTTTTAGATAGTTATGCTCTTAGACCTGTAAGTAACGAACCAATCCGCTGAAAAACTGTGGCTTTGTGGAACGCAAAACTTTTCGGGAGGTGGGGTCACTTGACCTAGCCTGGTGACCTGACCTGACATGACCTATTGTCAAAACTTTTTAAAAATATGTACAAGAGATTATCGAACAGGTACTGAAAATTTGGCGGCGCTAAGTGCCGCCGTTTTCCCGATATCCAGGAAAAACCTGAGGGGGGGTGTCTAAACACCCCCCGGCCCGGCGCGGGTAACCCGGCATTGGTGGGTCTCAGCCGAAGCCATTGGCTGGGGGGCGGGCGAAAAAACGCCCCCCCCACCTTATCTCCCGACCAATTATCGGCGAGACGCGCAAGAAGGCAATCGAAAGCTCTCAACGGATCACTCTAAAGCGTCTCGAAAATTTGGATAATAAGTCAATTATGCACGTCACAGCAGTCAAAGGTCAAAATGGTATTTTTTTAGTTTGGCGCATACTATCCCATCCAAAGCCGTATATTGGCGACGAAAATCGCACAATAGTGCTTCTTCACTGTATAGTGCATCTTCGTATAAGCAAAAGTGAATGTCACAAGGTCAAGGTAAGGTCAGCGTCATATCCAGGTACTAACTGCAAGAGAATCATGTGACACATGTTTTATGGTTATCTTACACAAATAACATCGATTATAGCAGTTTATTTCAGATGACCCGATATACAGGTTCAGGTCAGGTCATCAAGGACAATTTGAAATATATAAATGTCAAAAAAATGCATTAATATAATCCAGTTTTTGTCTCAGCAACGACAGTGTACCCTTATTTTTATGTTAATCTGGTCGATTAGGCCCCAAAATGTACTTTCAAAAAGTGACGTCATGAGGTAATCATACTTGGGAACAATCAGTGGATTCAAAATAGAGATATGGCTTTGAAAATTTGGTTTGGGTAATGTACAATATTGGCTCTCTTACATATCTTCCGGTTTTCTTGAAAATTTAAAAATGTGATTTTGGTGGACATTTTTTCCAAAAACTGATTTTTTTTATCAAATCCCAAATTTTTCAAAATCCGAGATAAGCCATTTTCTAACTAACCCCTTGCAATTTTCTATCTTTTGACGTTTTTGAATTGCATTTTGCTTAAGGAATCGGTCTATTTACAGCCTGTTAGAGCTTGCTGATTTTGCCGCCAAATTGTGTGTAGTGACGTCAACTAAATTCGATATAGCTCGAAAAAATTTCGACGATTTTTTCTTCAAAATTTGCATTGACGACGCCCAATTGATGTAGGATAAGGTCGCCCGAAGTTTGGCGTGATAGCCGCTGTTCGTTTGTGAGCTATTGTGAAAATCCCTGAGGGGGGCGTTTTTCGCCCCCCCCAGCCAATGGCGGGTTAAGAGTCGGAAGAGCACGCGAAGCATGGTCTTTAGGGGTTTAGAGCACTTCAGAGGCTCTATAAGGCCACCAGGTCCCTATCTGAAAGACCAGAGGGCTCCTTGGAAGGTCAAAAGAGCCATTTGCACCCCAGAGGGGCCCTTCATGGCCAGACCGAAAGGGTCCCTGAGCGGGTCAGAGGGCCCCCTGAACACGTCGAATGGGCCCCTGACACACCACAGAGGAGCCCCTGTGTAGATCGGAGGGCCCTCTGAGTTGTCGGCATGCTGACAAGCAGAGTGTTTCATGGGTGCCTAAACCCCTAGCCCAGCCCAGCCGAAGCCCATGAACACCAAGCCCATACCCAGACCAACCATTCAAATTCATTAATATTGGAGGCCATGCCCGGTCGGCCGATTCATATTAACAGTTTAATTATTTGTCACAAAAATTTGCAACCATTTTTAAAGACACATCTATCAACAACGATAAATATATCACGCCACACCTGTGTTTGTGTGGCTTTTGACTCATCGAACACTTTTTCGTCAACAATGTCATACTGGATCAGACTTTGATGGACATGATTGGGATTTGCAATTTTACACATGTAGGTAATTACCATGCTTCATGTTCTCATGTAATTGCTCAAATTTTTGTTTAATGTGTCCTTATCATTTTAACATATTTACCATGGTTAAACATCTAGCTTCAGGTAAAAATAACGGCAATTGACATGACTTAAAATTTCTCATTACCCATGCACCAGTACCCTGCAAAGTCGAAAAATCTACCCAGCCCAAACAATCGGAAGAATTGAGTGGGCACCCATGGGTGCACCCAGCCCATGAAACACACTGCTGACAAGCAGCCAGCGCAGTCCCTTGCCAAGTTGGAAGGGCCCCTTAGAAAGATGGAGGGCCCCTGGAGAGTTCAAAGGGCTCTTGTGCGAATCGGAGGGGCCCCTGACCAGACCAGACCGAAAGGGCCCCTGTGTGGGTAAGAAGAGCCCCTGAACTTGGGAAAGTGGCCCCTAGCCAGCAAAGAGGGCCCCCAGGGCAGGTCGGAGAGACCCTTGAGCAATGAGCATGTCGGCAGAGTGACAAAGCAGCCAGCGCAGTCCAACCAGAAGAGTCGTTGGGCAGATCGGAGCGGCTCCTGAGCAGGTCAGAGGGAGGGGCCCCTGGCTAAGCCAAAAGGGTCCCTTGGCCGGTAAAAATGTCCCTTGAAAATGCCGGATGAGTTCCTTGCCAGATTAGAGGGTCCCCTGGGCAGGTCGGAGGGACCCTCTGTTTGCGCTGCTCCACGGTGCTATTTAACTACAAGTTATATTATATGCAGGTTAAAAACCATGCCGTTTTTCGGCACATTTGTGTGTTATTTTGATATATTTCTAAATGATTATGCAAATAAGTTTGTTTCAGCACTTTTTTACCGCACTTTTGTGTGCGCAATAGCATTTTTAGTGATCTGCTCAAGTGGTTTTAATCGGTTACCAAAGTTTTGGTAACCGATTGATTCATTTTTACTTATACATTTTTTGACACTTTTCGGTCAGTCTTTTATTAACACAATTCACTTTTTTGTCACATTTTCACGCATTATAATTTCTATCCAGCAAATTTATGCTAAATATGCTTGAAATTCAATCAATTAATATCAAAACTAAATAGAACACATCATTGTTATATCAAGATTTGCTCACAAGAGTAATTGTGTTCATTAAAGAAGTATTGTATGCGTTACACAATATACAATACATATCACATACACCATCACCACCTACAATTTCAATATCGGTCAAATTTCGGACATTTTTGGCTTCAATCAAAATTGATCGGTATTTGGTCAACCAAAATGCCTCCTGTTTGGTATCGGATTGGTATTGGTCGGAAAATTTCGGGAAAATGACATCACGAGTCTGCACCATACGCAATGTGACGTATTGATGAGAATAGATATCCAGGTTTAAAGATTCAAAAAACTTGCGCCGCCCGTGCCGAAATTTATTTCAGAGTTCCAGGTCTTGAGCCTAAAAATATCATATATAAAAAAATATTATATATAAAAAGTAAAATAAAATACTATCAAAAATATGAGTTGGTATACCTGATTCCAAATTGGTGTCGCTAGTTTTTAAGTTCATAAGGCATTCTGCTAATTTTGTGTGTACATCTGTGCAATGGTACCGGCGTGTGATTAGCTCATTAAAGTTAGTATGGCTCATGCCATTCCTGTCATATTGCATTTTCCATCCTTGTAACGTGCCTTTTCATCTGACGCTTGGTTTTTCATGCAACGCTTGGAAAGGCCAAAGGGGTTCCTTTCAACGGTGGGAAGGGTCCCTTCGAGGCGCCCCCCCCCCTGGTCGAAATCCTGACTACGTGCCTGCAAGAGAGCTGTCGCATCGGGCAATTATCCGGGATTTTCAAGGTGTCTCGGCGGTGCAATAGTGCTCACAAGTAGGTATAATGTACATTTAACAATAAACCAACTTCGGTGCGCTCTTGGAGCCAATCTAACCTCAAGCTGGCTGACATGTCATATTTTTTATCAAGTTAAATTAACAGGCATTGACCCAGCAGAAATGATTTTGATTTTGTATCGGCCTATCTGCGCCGACACTGCCACTTGGAATAGCCTGTCTGACGCCATCATGACGAGAAATGTCGTCTGACGTCACCATAATAATGCGCAGCGTTCTCATGCGATGACCTGAACGCAGCGCACTCACGCACTCGTATGCAATTAGCCGAATTTATCATGCTTATCACATGCCCGACTTTATCAATGAGTGACAAGTGGGCTGAATTCATGATCAGTGTTAGCTTCCTATGAAAGACTGCAGTCTCCCGGTTTTCTTAAGTTTATGGTGCCGTGTTATGCTGCTGTGTACAGCTGCAGTCTCCCGTGGTTAATGGCTCCATAGATGCCAGTCATTACAGTCTACAGACGCCCGCAGGGGTATATTGTGCCACGTGGCAGAATAGCATGCGGTTCAATGCACCTCACCAGGTGCCTGGCCGCCCGATTTATAAGAAAGAGACTGCATCTGCGGACAAGAGCATAGCACTGCAGTTTCTCGGGAAACAAGGAGACTGCAGTCATGCTTAGGAAGCTAACACTGACCATGGAATCACCTTAGCCTTTGAATGATTGGCTGCCATCGTCAGGTGACAGCAGCACTGCAACAGATCAAGCTGATATTTCAGCAGCTCAATAGGTAAGCACTACAAATATTGTCACCATTCGTGGGTTAGCCAGACAGTGGTGCCGCCAGTATATATAGGATACCATCTGGCCCAGTTCCCGAGAACCTATAGTTCCTTCGTCAGCCGCCAGGAGTACTTAAAGGGAATATTTCACCTTTGTATTGGTTTTGAACTGAGGTGCCATTATCTTTTGCCGTTATTGAAAAGTATAAATAAACAAAGCAATTTTTCCCAAAACCTTACACCGTTTTTAAGCAATTGAATGTCTAATTAGAAAGATGTTTCTAGGCTAGTGGGCCGCTGATTGACTGACAGCAACTTCAAGATTGTTGTTCCTAAGAGAAGAACGACCTGTGTTTCTGGAACCTTGGGTGGACTACCTGCTGCAAATATTATAATACAATCCTTGTTTGTATTAAAGTCGCCAGCATTGTCTACAAAGGTTGTGCCTATTTTCTACAGCTCTCTATAGCTCAACAATGGCGTCATTGTACCAAATTAACCAATAAAAAGAAGTGACTTTTCGAGACACAAATAGGGTAGAGTGGGGCAAAGCGCCCATGGCGGGTAAAACGCCCGCCCATCATATTTCGTAACCATTTGACATTTTCAACAAATCTGTATAGCTGTTTTGAAGAACATTGGAGACTTTGCTTACATGCCATTTTCTGGAGCGAGATTTTTTCTTTACCATGCCATTTTCTGCCATTTTTCCTCTGTTGCTGAGATTGTGCGGCGAGGGTAAGGTGTTTTGTCAAATATTTTTTTACGTTTTTGGAGGCTTTTGTTCTTTTGCTTCTTTGTAGGGATTCCTGTGAAGAGGGTTGTGAATCATGTTATGGCCAAACGTATGGTGGTGAAGATTCAGTTTGGACCCAAATTTGGTTAGTATACAAAGTGTGGTGGAAATGCTAGGGAAGAGAAAAGTAGTCCAATTGAGCAATGAGGGGGTAAAACGCCCCATTTGCAAGTGGGGCAGCGCCGCCCACTGGGCGTTTTGCCCCCAGTGAAGCAGGCAAATGAAAATAAAAGTTGATGTGCTCGTAAGGGAATTTGAGAGAATATTTGTGCTTCTTCGCGCCGTCTTCGCCGGGAGATGAAGGCTTTGCTGGTAAGGGAACTTCTGAATTGACCTCGGAGTTTGCGCCGTCATTGATAATAAAAAGCATGTCATGGTCTGCACTTCCTGACTCGGTACGTCACGGCCTAGGTGCCTAGGGTCATGCGCCTGTGTATAGGAGATGAACATGAGTACTAATGTACAAAATCATCCACACATACTTACTTTTACCCAAGTGGGGCGTGTGGGCGTTCTGCCCCATAGCTTGTGGGCGTTCTGCCCCATAGCTGGGCCAAAACGCCCGATTTGCAGGGTTCGGATGTCAACAATTTTACGTATATAAGCAAGCACGCTAAGGCCGTTTTCGATGCATATCCGAAAGAAATTAACAATTGAAAACTGATCTACCATGACATGTCCTTAGCCCTTTCCGAAACTTCCATTAGGAAAGGAGATATGTGGCCGAGACCGTTGGGGTGGGCGCTTTGCCCCACCCTACCCTATCACCACCGTTTTCATCAGCACTTACCTCATCTTTTTTTTACTACAACGGGCGTATATTTGACTACTTTCATAAAGGTGAAACATTCTCTTTAACCCTCGCCCTGGTGGGGTCATTTTGACCTCCCTGAGGTTTTTCTGGAATAGCGAAAAACGGCGGCGCACAGCGCCACCAAATTTTGTATAGCTGTTTGAACATCAATTACCAACACTTTATTTGAGATTGGACTTCAGGTCGTCTCAGGTCAGGACACCAGGTCACTTTAAGTGACCTTGCCTTCCAAAATGTTTGCGATCGTGCCAAAGCTACAGTTTTTGTCCGAAATATTTTAAACTTTCAGGATTTCATAAAATCATAAGTACCAACAATTTGTTTTTCTCAGCTTTTTTGCATCGGTGACGTAAGGTCAGGTCAATTTCCTGACCTCCCCATTATAATTGAACGGGAAAATACACAATGCCTCCCGTTCAGAAAATATGCATTGAATCAGGCTAATTCTTTCAGACTCATATTTTTATTAGCTCATTCTAGATGATCAAGGTGAAATTGCTGCTCAATGATCTCTACAAGGTCATCTGAGGTCATCTGAGGTCATCAGCAATTATTTGTTAATAACTCTTGATAGAAAAGAGGCAGAGACAAGCAGTTGACACCACTGTGATTGTCTCGTCTGGCCGCGTCGCCCCATATGCAACATGACCTACCTGGGTCAACAAATGACCTTTACCTGAGGTCAAATTTTGAAATTGACCTTACCAGATCACCAGGTATATGTTTCAAAGAGCCTGAACGAGAAAAACACGATGGTGTTAAAATAATTGCTCTATCGTTTTTGGATAAAAAGTTATTCAGGAAAACAAATTCTACCAAATACCTACTGCATTTTTGACCTTCGATGACCTCTGGAGCCTAAACTATTGATCTGAGCTCAATTTTGAGGACATCTAGTGCGATTGCATTATGTATGAGCTTTCGATTTTTTTATGTTTGTTCCTAGCTATCATAGTTCACGATATACACGGGGTTGTTCGAAGCGAAGTCCAAAACCTGTGAAGTTTGACCTTTGATGACCTGTGGTGACCTCAATATTGACCTTGGCTAAAAATGGTACCTGTAGCTTCGAATGTACATGTTAAGAGCTTTACAACGTTTTTTGCCGCGTCTTCCTATCCTTTTTGTTTTCGAGTTAGGGGGGGTCATTTTGACCCCCCACCATGGCAAAGTTGTCTCGGAGGCCCACCAGGGCGCGGGTCAACGCCGTTGTCGACGGCGGTGGCATTTTTGTTTGAATCATCAGTCGGTATTCGGAAAACTGCTTCCTGACATTGACGCTGGCGAGCACCACTGCGCCGTACGCTGCCGCTTGGGCGAGTCCTATGTCCCCGACAGCAACGGCATGGGTAACTCTCAGCTGCTGTTGGCCGCCGTCATCAAAGGATAAGTCACTTACTTGACATTGGCTGAGTAGTTATGCAAATTGCTTGGTAAATGATCGCTTGCCATTTCCATTCATCGTCGAAACATTGCCATTTCCGTATGTAGCGTACCTAGTCTGAGTTCATGAATATGGCGAGTGTTACTATGAGTATCATCTTTTCCGGCAGCCTGGTTTTGTCAGCATTAGTGTATTGACAAAGGCGGGCAAGGATGGATACAAAAGGTGACAGAGCGACTGAAACGACTGCAATCGGTCCGGAAAAAAACGCATGTCGTAGTTTTACAGAAAATTCCAGTAACTCATACAAAACGAAAGTAGAAGCCCTTCTCCCCATTTTGTTTAATGCAAAAAAATGAGCGAAATCTTAATTTTTGTTTTGGTGCAATATGGCCCGAAGAGCTGCTGCTCCCTAAAACCCTAGCAAACAAATGCATTAATCCCTTTTCAAGACTGAAAATTGCCCCTGGACCCACTTTTGACCGCTCTCAATTCATCGTCGATGAGCGTAGCAACAATGACAATCATTCCATTTATGTCAACTTAGTTACAGACAGAATGCTGTTCTCGTCCCGCACAATAAAAAATCCGTGCCGCCGCCGATGAGTGGCGAATGTCTCGAATGGGTCTGCGTGTCATCTATGGGTGCTGAGCGGTAAGACCTGTGACATTCAGCTGCGACCCTTACCGTTGAACCCTTGTTGTGTGCCCTTCGCCTCCTGGCGGCATTATGCCCATCAGCTCCCAGTGCAAGAGGTATGTGCTTGTGTGATGTTTAATGATCAGTCGATACTTTCTCTCGGAAAAACGACCTCACAATTTATTCTCTTGTGTCAAGTGTGGGAAAATGGACGTCTGGGGTTCATTTCCACACTTCTTAGAAAAATTTGTTATAATGTAGATCAAATGTGCGCAACTAGGAACACATGGGTCTAATTACACACAGTTCCATGCCTATTTTTACCACATTTCACACCCAAATGGTTCAATATTTAGTAAATACTAATCCAAGGTAATGTGGGCAAAGGACCGAATTACTATTTGATACATAAACGATTAAGGTGAATCGCATAGAATTTGCACCACAACGGTTTCCTCTTAGACGTGCGTAATTAGGGACATTTACCCTACTTGAAACGGTCTGGCTCATAAATTTGAGGCTTGCCGTTCATATCCACGTGCTGTTTAAGCAACAATAACAATACCTTTGTTACCAAAGATTGAAATCCACCCTGGACTATCGGATTAACCACAGCCATCAGCCTCTCTGTCATTGGGCACCGACCGTACACAAAGACCACTGAATGGTCCCACCCTCCTCTGCGACCTTGGACTCGCCGCTTCTCTGGGGGGGGGGGGAGGACCACATTCATGGCCTATTCACGGCACGTGATCACGCTACAAAAGCCCTCCACGGACGATACATTTGAGTCACGAGGACACGAGGACGGCTCAGCTGCCTCACCTTGATAACAATGAATTACCGAAGATTCTCCACTTCCTGAAGGTGACTGACCCAAGTCGCCACAGCGACCTTCTCATAACGATCCGTCTTCATCCGCTGTTCTGTTTCTTTCTTTGTTTGGTCCCTCGCATGACCTAGGAAGTGTAGGACTATTATGACTATGCCAGAAAGACGAGTGATGGAAATAGCTTTGTAAGCAAAGCCAATAAACGTATGACAGCCTCCGCGCAAGAAGACTTGCTCGAAAAATAGATCGAAAGCAAACTCTTGATTATATTAACTGACGGCTTCCTATAATGGACCATATTAATGTTCCATAAATACAACACACAGACAACTCTATTGGTGATCGTCATTTAGGTACCATCATTTGTATACATATAATCGATTATTCGCATCACTTTCTGAATAATTGATACGTGTCGCTAGGAACGCTGCCTGAGGCCCGTTTACCGCTGAAGACATCCGACTGGTGGAGCGAGTCTAACAGCGAGCGACCAAGATGGTGCGACAAATCAGTCTGCTTTCGTACGAGGACCAGCTGAGAGCCTTGCGCCTTCCGTCTCTGCAGTACAGAAGACGGCGCGGCGACCCCATTCTGATCCATCAGCTGAAGAACGGCCGCATCGAACTCTGCAAGCAGAGGTTCTTTTAGGACCACGGTCGGCGACTACACGAGGACACTCCCTGAAGGTAGCCAAACTGCAAGCGCAGACCAGACCGAGACGGAACTTCTGGTCTATCAGAGCAGTGAGCGACTAGAACGCACTTCCAGAACACGTCGTTTCATCAGCCACGACGAGCTTCTTCAAGAACCGCCTGGACCGCTGCTGGGCGGACATCATGTGCGACGCGTCAGTATAGGTGACACAATACTGAAGCACAAGCGTAGTCTCCAAGTATGTGCCTACGAAGCTGCCATTCCTGGCAGTGACCGTCACTGACCATGGCCCGCCGGGTGCTACCGGTATCTTGTTGCTACCCCCTCCACTTGTGGTGCATGCGCATGGTGCCAGTCCCCACTACCCGCACCCCCTCCCGTCTCGCCGGTAGCTGATGCAGCGTGGAGTGAGCACAGCGCCATGGCTGCCACTGCTCCTCTCGATGTGTGTACGCTAGGAACCCTGCACCAGAAATTCATGACCTATGTAGGTACTAATGATTGAATGGAATCATCAAATAATGAAAATACTTGATTAAATGCATTTAATTGATGAAATGAAATGAATTGAATAAATTAAATTAACTGTTAAAATAAAATGAATTGATTCAATGAAAGTAATTGATTAAATGAAATAAATTTATTAAATGAAAGTAATTGATGAAATGAAAGTAATCGATGAAATGAAATTAATTGATTAAAAGAAATTAATATCTAAGAGACTGAATAATCAGTGTCCAACTACTAAACCAGAAGTACCGGTACAAAGGCCATACAAAGGCCATACAAAGGCCATACAAAGGCCATACACAGGCCGTTACTCCGCTTTGACATCAACACGTTCAAGGAAAGCGCACCCTTTTTAATTGTCTGTTCTGAGGTATGCAAACATGAGTCCAGAGTCATAGAGAGCGGGCAAGACAGGCATTTCTCTTTTATAGTTTCGTTTCGTCTTTTATAGTCTCTTTTTATAGTTTCGTACTGTAAGTACAAGTACAAGTATCATGCATCACTGGCATCCGCACCTGAACGACGGCAATATAGGCATGTTGTTATATTCCAGGGACTCCGGCGGCTGCCAGGTTTACTCGACAAATGGTGCTTTTAAGCCAAGGCACTAAATCAAGTTTTTCGGGACTCATGTGTCTGTGGAAAGCAGTCTGGCAATAAGAAATAGATAAAAAACAACCCCGTCCATCTGTGCCAGCATGCTCCAAGTCAAGGCCATACCTCAGTTATACCGTAATTTTCACCTTCGCTTCACCGCACACGAGTGAATTGTGATGGTCGTTCGATTACATTATACATCACTTCCAAATCGCATCCTTGATATATCCAGCTACCGACAATGTCAATGAGGATGCAGCCCTCTTTTTGACTACAGGATTTCAGATTCATAGGCGGTAAAAGTACTCGAGTCGGACCTCGAACTGCAAGGAACTGAATCCGGAGAATTAAGAAACATGTGATAATAATTAATTTCGCCATATTTTCTGGCCTCGTAAACGGATGTTCAGTATGCACGATTGAATGAAGCAAAACCTTATTTGTCATCAGAAAATGCCGAATGGTCTATCGGTCACATTATCATTAGGTGTGCAAGCAGCTCTACAATCAAGTGAGCTTGGTCAGATAAAGTTTGGCTGATGTTGAATAATCTTTACATTCAGGTCATTTCGGAATAAGTTATTGCAGGTCAATGCAACAGGAACGTTTCGGCTTCAAATCAAGCCATCGCTCTTTGACGTTCCAAAATTGTCATGTGTGTAGCAAACTTTTAACCTTAACTTACCTATCTCAATGAAACTGCGAAATGCGAATCCTGAAAATTGTTGTCAGAGCTAATAAAGTAAAAAAAATGTATAAATCTCACCTTCATTTGGTCTGACCTTCCTTGGTATTTGTATATTGCAGAGGTTAACAAATATAGCTTTTCCGTCGCGAAGTGCTATGCTCTACATATTTCTATAATCGTGACCCTGACACATTTTTTCTCATTTATAATGCTAATTTACTGATAACTTCTTTGAAAAATAAAAGCAATTCAAGAGGAATTTCTAGAATCAGTAGTCATATGGCTTCCTGAAACTTTAATACTTTCGAACATATTTCTCTAACTGTTTTTTAGTGGAACGACAAAGTAAATAGTTCATTTTCACTTAAGTGCTCAGAGGCGTGGGAACTATTGCAAAGTTGGGGCGAACTTTTTGGCGGAACTGAGGTAGCAAAAAATATAGCTAAAAGAAGCGATACATCGCTGTGACTGCCACCGGTTATATCGCCAACAGGATTTATCGCCATATATATATAGGGACCCGTGCACCCGATATATCGCCATATATCCCCGATACATCGACACCAGTTCTGGATGCGTTAATGCCGGCGTCACCGCCTTGATCCAAAATTTCGTTGGTGACCACTATTTTCGACCCCTGGCCGACTCACTCTCTGCTGAACGTCTGGGAAGCAAAACCGACACCATACATCTGTAATGGCTTGTTTTTCTTAAAAAAGATGAAACACCCTGACCTACCCCATGCCAAAAATACTGCATGTTGTGTACTCTGTGGAGTCTTGTGATAATTCATGAATAGTGGCATTTACCTCTAAAAAGCAATACAACACTATGACCAAGAAATAGCTCTCTCAGCGCTACGACGAAGAAACATATCCTATTGACATGTGTGCGCTGTATTTAGCAGTGTTTCCATGCAACGATAGTCAAATATGCGGTGCCACTGTACAGATGGAAAGGTGCAAAACCAGCTCCAAATTCAATGCAGCTTAATTTTCCTGTATTGGAATTTTTGCTTGAAGCTGTACTTTCGTTCTGCAAAACATAGGCTAATTTCCGTAGACAATGCCGTTGATCTAATTCAGAGTGAAAATATTATGGTAAAAGACGTGGAGTTTACGTTTATTTCGCTAAGCCACTCGTTCACTTAATAAACCCTGACTGCTGCCATTCAGTCGTGCAATTTTGTTCTGCGTCAGAACAGAGCGCCAAGTTTAAACTCCACTAAGTGAATAGAGTCAGACAGGAACGTTATCGTACTGAGATAAAGGCGAGGACATCGCTTATTATATGAGTGTCAGTAAAACTTAGCAGATAGCATAGCATGCTGGCTCAGCTAATCTGCTTCAAATTAAGTTCTTGTGTGATAAATGTGATGTGGAAATATGACAACATTAATAGGCCGGGAGTCCATGTCAGTATGTAAGTACTGCAAGTGTCTGATATAATTATAGTCGAAATATGAGCGGAGAAATGCATTATGATGGCATGCATTCACAATAGGTTTGACAATAGCCTTTTGTTTAGCTGGTACGTTGTGAAAAGACTCCGGATGGCAAAGGAAGTGCACTAAATGGGCTTTCAAACAGTAGGCCTTTCAAAATGAGGGCGTTAACTATAACACTTAAACACGTACAGACACAATCGTCGGGAACCCAGCTGAACGTTGAATGTATGTTTTTATTAGTTTCTGTTGATACATTAGTTACTTCAGTTACGGTGCTAAAAACCGTGTCGGCACCTTCCTGTAGCCCAGGGCGGAGCCGGCAGCGGCGACCGAAGCTCAAAACCGTAACAACTCTCCCCGATCATATCTGCCTCGCAAACATTCTACGCGCAATTTAAGCAAATACGAAAAACACGCCTTATCGCCCCAGCTGAACCGGGTCACTGGAGGGCCACGTGACCCCCGCAGGGAGGTCACGTGGTCTCTGCTCCCTACAAATTGTCCGGCGGCGGCGGCGGGGCCCAGTGGTGACCTGGCGTCCGACGACAGACGCACTAGCTCGCGACAGCTCGTGGCAGCTCGTGACAGCTCGCGACAACTCGTGATAGCTCGTGACAGCTCGTGACAGCACGCGACAGCTCGCGACAGCTCTTGACAGCTTGTGACAGCTCGTGACAGCTCGTGACAGCTCGTGACAGCTCGTGACAGCTTGTGACAGCTCGTGACAGCTTCTGACAGCTCGTCATGTACAGCCCGGCCTCCTACACCCTGCTGGGAATCTCGCTGACGCTGGCCACGCTCTCGCTGGTCGGTACCGGCGGCGTCAAGTGGTGGTACCTGAAGGAGGTCCTCAAAGCCGGCAAAGACAACGACGGTGGCCGTGACGTAAGGGATAGGTGACGGTGGTTGTCACCGGAGTGGCACACGAAGTGCGGGATGAAATGATGTGAATATTGGCTGTGTGCTCTATGTATTGTTTGTCTGACACACATGTTTGATACCGTCGCGATGCTGACGTGTTTTTTAACTATTCAAACGACATTTAAAGGGACACTGCCTCTTCCGGATGATATCGCAAAAACAGGCTTAAACAAGAGCTAAGGACCACTGTCCACTTATGATTTTTAATTGCCATTAAACTCTTATCCAAAAAGCGCAAATAACACAAAACAATCATTAATTTCAATACTTTTAAGAATCTAAAAATTGTTTACGATTTATGCACACCTACTACGTACTGGAAGCCTTTGTCAGTTAACTGTAATCAACAGAAAGGGAATATCAACCTTGAACTGATCCAACCGTTCAGCTGCACGCTATTGCCAATTGGATGAGACGCCGATCGCCGCTTATACATGTGTTTCTTTGTTATACTGAATCTACCGCTTCTGCCGCATTTGAGTCAAGTGCCATGGAAACCATTGTCGAACAGACTTTCCTATGTGTATATCTCCCGGAAATCTGGGGGACAATTTCATAAGATAAAACTTCGGCTTTGCAGAGATTTAACTAAAGGAGGTATTATTACGAGGTTTCCGTGCGTTCATTGAACGTGAATTAATGCACCCTTCTTTTGCGATGTATTAGCCGATTGAGTTGCTTTAAAAACAGTTTTTATTTATAAGACATAATGAGAGTGTTGGCCTCGTTCCTCATAATCCATTATTTTAGGTTTCTTAAAGCTAATTATCAGCGGGGTCTTAATAACTTTTAGAAATTTTTCTAAGACTCTTTATCATGATACGAGTACTTGTATCGGATAGGAAACTGTAGCTGTTTTCCCACCTTCTTTTTTATATATTCTCTGATCCTTGGTTAGCGTCGTGCTATGGTTTCTCTGGTTTTTGGCGTAGGGCATATGGAGCACGGCTGTTGTGTGGTGCTATACCTTTCAGCTAGGGTACTTGACAATGTAGCTAGTACGACCTCTCACCAGGGCATAGATCACCGTCATTAGTAAGCACTTTTGACAACGCGTTCCTTACGTAAAGAAGAAGATGCATTTTCCAGAGAAAAATAAAAGAAGTGCTAATTTTGTTAAGGTAGAGATCTGTGGTAACCCGTGGCCTGGTATGTCTACCACCTGATAAGTACGTTTTTTTACTAGTGTTATACTCAGGGTATTTAATTTGTTGATCGTGAAGAGTAAATGATCGATAACATGATAAGAAAAAAAAGTTTAAGTGGAGAAAAGGTAGAAAAAAAAAAAAACCTACGTGGATTAATCCCTTTAAATTCAAAGCTGTAAGTATTATAGAAAAAAGAAGGTTGGAAATCAACTATAATCCTTCGAAAGTTAAAAAAAAACTGTTCTTTTTTTGCTTAGATTAACTTTTCTCTTTTCTTGTACATTAAACTTTCCTTCTCATGCCTATCATTTATAGTCAATTAGTGGGGGCGGACTCTGAAACCTCATTGGATGGTGAAGCAAATAGGTCTGTAACTTTTTGTAACTGGTCGATATTGGTAGGCGACTGGGCGCGGAAGATAATAAAAGAAGTACGGACTTCATGGTGGATCTTTCCCAAATAATTCCTCGGCTGTCTTTTACACACGATTACATTTTTTACTTATGTGGGTGTACAGTGTTCCTCTTTTTAATGTCGATTGTCAATATCTATTTAGTTGTTTTTCTCGGCTATTGTTATTTGCTTGCTACTATCATATTTGATTTAATATGTTACATTTTTGTAAATATATTAACCTTACTGATTAATGGTACTATATCTGGTTAAATAGTATTGTTAGCAATAGTGTTCATCTGTAATCTAAAAAAAGTTGTAAGGACAAACTAATAGTAGACACCAATAAAATTAGCGAAAATACTACCTACCTCTTAAGAATACCTCCCCTAGTAATAGTATTGGTCTAATCGATGTGACTCACTTAGCAAGTATTTTATATTATGCACAAATTTTGTCAGTTCTTTTCTTAGTGTATTTTTTTTCATAGTTCTGCACGCTTGATCCGGTTAGAATCCCTCTGGCTTGCTTCTTTTTTTAGGAAACGTATGCGGTGCCGGCTGGCCGGGACGCCCTGAAATTCCTCTCACTTAGGGGAATATATGTGGTTATGACGACCTTAATTTCCGTTATTGAGCCGTCGTTGTCATAGAAGGGAATCATTTATAGAATTTCGTTAAAAACATGTTAGACAGTGGCAAAGGTATGGCCTTACACAATTTTCCGGAAAGTTGGTTCGTTGGTCTCTCCGCTTGCGTCAGGCAAAGTGGCTCATTTTTCTATGTCACATATTATTGGAGCGCAGTTGATAAGAAGCTGCCGTAGGTAAGCATTTGACTTCCGGATGTTGAATTGCTTTGCTCTTATTGGTGTATTTTTATTGTATTATGTATTACCGAGATCTGTATATTTGATATGAGTACAATTCCCTCGTGTCACTCACTTGTTCGTATTTATGTTTCATTGATTTGAAAGTACTGATCCTTTATTGTTTAAATTGCTTTTGTCATTCATATTTCCCTTGAAAGTGTTACATTGTTTATTGCTTATTGTTTATTATTTGTTACATGAGTTATTCATCATTAAATATGCTGTTAACTGGTCTGGACATGTGAGTTGCAGGATCTGGTACATTTTGTTCTTTCTGTTTTATTTCAGATGCTGATGGGATACTACAGCTTCTCCTATCGACCGACACTTCATGCAGTAGTCCGGAAAATTTCATTTCAGGCATCTTCTCAGAAAGGTAAGGCAAATTACACTTAATTGGTTTACTAATTGCTATAGTTGACGGTTATGATTGAAACAAACAGGTTTTAGAATAACAGAAGAGAGTTAGGATTTCGGACAATCTTGTGCATCTTGGCCCCATCGTTCCATCCTTATTCATTTATCAGATTTGGGTATCGGTTGTGCCCCAATGCCCCATCATATGCCTTACGAAACCTCTGGAGATCGTTAAGTTGGTCAGGTAAAGCCGTGCCCACCTGAGTTGCTTTAGCGACAGGTCGCTAAAGCAACTGGTCAATAATAAAGCAACGTGGTCTTATAAACCATATCAGAAGCACTATTGTTTATAGTAAGATTATTACTTCAACTTAAATTCTCGACTTGAACTTCAAGTGACTTATTCAACGGTGTGCAAGTTTCGATGTTTAAGTTTGACGTTACTCAAAGCAATACAAATAGATAAACATAGCTTCGTAGGGCGTGCATTACCAAAATAAGTGGCCGTGCATTCATTAGAGATGTGCGCGAGAAAATGGGAAAGTGCCAGTATCGAACCAGATAGGCTGCCCATGACAAAATCAATGAAGACGAAACATTGAATCTAAGATGTCCTAGGTTATTCGATATATTTAAATTCTTAAAATGCTCATAAACACTTTGATTTAGTTTCTATATGTTTTACCTCCTCTAATTGATAGTGTTAAACATTATCGGTTTTGTGAGGCTGAAGCGTCAACCCATTTATGTATTCATGTCCCCTACATACATATTTTCCAATACGTAGACGTACCTTTTGGTTTTGTGCATTAGTGATAGTACAACCAGTAAAGCGCCGTAGTTGGCGATGAACGAGCGAGCGCGAAGAATTTCAACTCAATCGGGCAAGTAGTTTCTGAGATACAAAAAGAGTGCACACGTGTGCACGTGCAAGTCCACCCACCCTTGACTTATGGGAAAGTGGCGGCTCATGGCTGCCGCTGAAAGGTCCCCAGCCACACACCAAATTTGGACACAATCGGCTTAGCCGTTCCTGAGTTATATAACAGGGGTGTGCACGTGCGCACGTGCAGAGCCACCCTACCCCTGACTAGTGGAAAAGCGGCGGCTGAGGAGTGAGGGGTCCCTAAACACACACGAAATTCGAATACAATCAGCCCAGCTGTTGCGGAGTTTTTGCGACAAACCACCTTTCAACACCTCTCACGCGGCACGCGCCACGCGCTGTGGTAGGTAGTCAACCACATGAGTCGGGTCGGCACATGAGTCGGCACTGGTAAAAAAAAGAAGATAGATTGGATGTGGCTACTCAGCAAAGAAGCCCGTTTGTCAATCGGACGTGCGGTTGCAAAGATATGAGCTTCTCAAAGGCGTGCCGCCACGTGTGTCGGGAGTCGGCGTCGCGCGAATAATGATGCAATTTCCCCATATATATGATAAATATATTAGGCTGATACCGTACCACTTCTTTTGTAGGTTTTATACCTACCACGTAGAGACGAGCGAGCGCTTCGCGCTCGCTCGTAATAATAATATGTCTATGTGTACTGCAGAGTTGCTGTCTGCTGATGAGGAAAATGGGATGTGCTGCGATGCCAAAGGAAATTGAGTTTTATGTCACATAATACAATGTCTACATGTCAAATAATACAATAAGTATCTTGCAGTTTGATTCAACACGCGACATATTCCAACGTCTCACATCTGTAGTGTATAAATTTCATCCCGAGGACATGCCCACGGACTGTCATGTGACCTCTGTCCCCCTCCCCCCCCCTCTGCCTCCCTAGTGACGACGACGACGGTGAGTCAGAAATCGACGACTGGTCCGTACATCAAGACCTGGATGACACCATTGGCAACGTCATCGTGGTGCAAGATGCGAGCGACGACCAACTCGGCTGCTGCATCGTGCGGCGCCGACGCAGGTGACTGGTCCTCGCCCGGCGATTGGTCGAGCCAGTCCGGACCAGTGACGTCAGCTTGTGTGTGCAGAAATGGGAGGCGATACGACTAGGTGAATCGTTGCTCGTGAGGCGTACGTGAGGGAATTGCGTCATCACGGCTGCAGTGGTGCTGGTTTCGAGGAGATGGGAAGGGAGATGGTGCCTGACAGTTAAGCGGTGATCTGACGAGTAATGCACACTGACAGGGCTCGCGGAACCTAGTTACCCTGCGTCTAGTTACCCTGCGTGGAACAAGGATCCGGCAGAAATGCGCGGTTTTCATTGCAACGTTTATGTGGAGTAAATATAGTTCTACTATAATAGAGAAGGTTCTTCCGGTGTGCAGTTTGTTTCGCACTTAAGTTGTGAATAGTATTTCATGCAAGTGTCCTCGTTTACGTTTTCCTGTTATGTATTTGCGCTTGTTACTAACATATTTATTTGGTAGTGTCATCACTAACGTTCACTGCATTTCATATAACAATAAAACAGGTATTTACACGCTTGCATACCTGATTTATTCGTAACAATTCCAGAACATCGTTACAACACTTCCGGCACAGTTGAAGCAGGAGATAATCCCTCTACCCGTCTCACATCAACCCGTTCAATGAAGACCGTTCTCGTTCAGTCGGCCTAATTTTCTCCGTAGTATTCCACAGCCGAATGGTACACCCTGTGGCAAGTAATGCATCCTCAAGCCCATTCAAAAGTGATCACATGAAGACGATGCGAATGAAGACGATACGTCTTATCGTCGTGCCTGTAGTTAAGGACACATATTATTATGGGCTTAATGCTGTTGTGCTAAATTTAATCCGTCCTAAAGAGGTCACTCGCTGAGCAGTCTCACTAACTAAATAGAGGAGCATTTTTTATTATTATTGACTGAGACAGGGCCAAAAGCAGCTCTAATAAATATATACATTCTGATAAATACTGATAATGAAGCAACATGCAATTTACATTAAAATAAGCGTGTCTACTGAAAACACTTATTTAGGTTTTTAACACAGGTTCATAGAACACAATTTGCTGAATCGAGCATTGCCTTTAATTTCTCTCTTTTCACAATCGATAGTTGCTAAGACATTACAAAGACCCCACTAGCGACAGATGTTATCGGTTAGATCCATAGAGAGCTTCTGCTACTAGAAGAAGTATTGGTATGCATCGATTAAACTGATGGCATATCGTTAGCACCAAAGGCGTCAAACCAAGGGGGGCACACGGGCCCGCCCCCCTTAGGAAATGTGGGGCCCCTCTGAGGCGGCCCCGTGGGGCCCCCTCTGAGGAGAGTTTACTCGTGGGCCCCCAAGGCGGCCCCATGGGGCCCCTCTGAGGCGGCCCCGTGGGGCCCCTCTGAGGTGGCCCCGTTAGGGCCCCTCTGAGGCGGCCCCGAGGGCCCCTTTTGAAGCGGCCTCGTGGGGCCCCTCGTAGGCGGCCTATCGTGGGCCCCTCTTAGGCGGCTCGCAGGGCCCCTCTGAGGCAGGCACGCTATAGGACAGGATTTTCGCCGGGGCGGCGGTTGTCCTAAAAAGACCCCCTTCCGGCATTTTTAAAGGGCCCTCTCCTGAGCGTTGAGGGCCCCCCATTGGGGCCACTGCCCTCCGTGCTGACAAGGCAAATTATGCATGTTAAGGGCCCTTTTGACCAGCCCAGGGACCCTTCTTAGACTGGTCAAGGGCCTCTCTGACCTACCATGGGGACCCTTTTGGAATTTTTCCAGGGGCCCTCAGCCCCTCAGGTCTGGTCCAGGCGGCCTTAAGACCTAGGTAAGGAACTGCTCTGGTGCTTGTCACCCTACTGACCATTCCAGGGATAGGACCCATCTAACCTTTCTCAGGGCCCCTACGGGTGCCCTCCGACCTGCCCAGGCGTCCCTCTGTCTGGTTACAGCCCATTTGGCATGTTTATGACCCTTCTGAATCGCCCAGGGACCCTTTTGGTATTGCCAGAGGTCCCTCTGACCTCAAACCGGGGCCTTTTGGACGTCCACGGGCCTTCTGGTCTTTCAGGAGACGGGTCCTATTGGGCCCTCTCTGAACATTGTGACCACATTAACGAGAATGCATATTTTCCAGGGCATAAGATTACAATTATTCGCGTCGCTCTACGGCGCAATGATTAAGTTCCAGGTCTTGTGCCTAAAAAATATTCAAAGTGGTATAGCTGATTTTCAAAACTGCTGACACTAGTTCCAAAAGTTAATATTGCAGTTTGCTAAAATTTCGGTCCTAAAAGTTGGTATGGCCAATGCTATACATGCAACTTGGCCCCAACCACCTATATTTTTGGGTTTTATCAGGCAAACCCGTAAAATTTTCGCGCCGCTTTCGCGGCGCTGAATAACTTTAAAGTACCTACTATAAACATATAAATCCTTATTTAAATGCGGCAAAAAGACGTCTTTTCTTCATTTCCAGCCGACCCCACTGAAAAATTATCGGCGACGACCCTGCGAGTTATTTTGCAGGAATAAACTTATTACTACTTAATGTGTGTTTTCCGTAGGCATATATATTACGGAGTATCGCGTTTTTTGTAGTTTTTTTTCTTCCGAAAAGATATTTTAAGCCAAATACCAAAATAAAGGTGACGGCCCAAATCTAGAGAGGAGAAAAAGAGGGACTTTTTTGGCCAGAAAAAGTTGGTCCCCCCCAAAAAAAAAACGACGGCTGTATCCGCAGTGGGAACTGCTTGGAGCGTGGGGATAGGTCAAATTACAGACCATCAGCCACAGCGATAAAGTTGTGGCAGGCTGTGGGGGGGGGGGGGCAGGGAGCGTTGTCGTCAACCACCACGTTTGTAACTGTAGTACAGGGCCTGCAGTTTGCTATGGTTACACACTAAGTTCCGCTTTTTTCTCCTCTAGCGTTATGTTTTTACCGGCGAATAAGAACACACCAATCGTGCATTTAAACTGCATTACTGAGAGCTTCAAATTTATATATTGACGCATTGGGCTTTTACCTTGTCCATGGTCTAATTTTAAGCAAAAACCATTGTTTTCACTGCAAAAGCTTTAAAAAACGAATTTTGCTTAAAAGCAGCAAATTACACAGGTGAGCAATGCGTTCAAAATATCAATTTGAAGCTCTCAAGTTAATGCGGTTTGAATGCATATACGCGTCGTTTCTTAAATCGCCGCAAACATAGCCTAGGTAGAAAGAAGTTCGGACCTTAGTGTGTACCACTAGCAACTGCGGAAGCTGTACCAGTGCATAAGTTCCGAACTTTTTGTGTTTTTTATTTTTTCTTGGGCGGGAAGCAAATTATGGTTCGGAAAACTGGGGGTATGCTCCCTGGATTCCGCCCTGTATGGTGCAGGGGTTCATTATTGGGTCCGCAATGGTGGTGCCCCCTCGTTGGGCCCGACCGGGGCCCCCTTGAGGTCGTGCCCCCCCTTACGAAAATCCCTGGTGCGCGCCTGGTTTAGCACCAGCCCAATAGCATTTCGACAAAACATCCGTGACGCGATCTGCCATCGCGCACAGCCGTCGAGCACAGCCATGACGGACATTGTTATTTTGCGACGTTTGTTTACATAGTCTTCATTTGCTGCTCGCACCGGGCTAGTCTGACGTCCAAATGCGCTATGACACGGCCACGCAGCTGCACTCACAGGTTCCACTGCACTGTGACTGGTCTGGTGCAGGATGGAAAGGGACCAGCCCGATTGTGGGTCACCCCTCCTTGGCTTCTGCTGCAGAGTGCAGAGCCAGTCATCCAGCAGGGGTCGGTTACAATGTCTTATGAGTGTGACGTCTTCTAGGGCGTGGTACGGTTGAAACAGCGGTGCAGGGTGCTATTGCGTAACCCGGTTATGAAGATAATTCCCGAGTCAAAATTGATAAGCTTGCTCGTCAGAATTGATGAACAGATGGCATGGCCTGTAGATAATGCAAAATATTTTGTTTTTGACCCTTATCTTAACTGGAGGTTTTTACGTCAGGACTTAAAATAGATTAATACGTATTGCAATCAGACTTGTGTCTGGATCCCGAAGTGGGATCTGAGATCCCAGTGGATCGCTTGGAATAAAATGCATGAAGATCTTGGACCCCAGTGGATCCCTTTGCGTGAAATGCATTAATATCTGAGATCCTCCTGGATCCCTTGGCGTAAAATGCTTCAGGATCTGGGATCTCCTAGTAGATCTCCAATTTAAACGAGTTGCAGTCTGCTGATCTTGAAACATGCAGGAAGTGACATCACTATTTGTGGTCTCTATTTTGGGTATGTAGTATGAACTATGTAGATAACTATAGTTATCTACTATAGTACCTGCAAATTACCTTGTAAGTTGTACCTAAGGGAAACATAGATATTGTAATTCGTTTTCCCATGTGATAAAATTAGCAAAAAGTAGGACAACTTCCACCGTGCCTGGATCCCGAAGTTGGATCTGGGATCCCATTGGACCCCTCACCCCTCGGCATAAAATATATCAGAATCTGATGCTTTTGTGGATCCCTTGGCTTTATTGTGTACCTGGATATGGTGTCCCATGTGGATCCTGGGACACAGGACACAGAGATTCGGATCTCAGCTGGATCCCGGATCCATTCACATGTCTGATTGCTATGAGCCTATGCTACATATTCTGGCTTGAATCAGTTCGGAAGATTATAATGTTGTTTGATTCACATCGAACGCGTGTTTTGCTTTGCTAATGCTAACGCCTGTATATATGCGTGGCAAAAGGAATTGCGTATGTTATACGCCTGCGTAGTCTATCGGTAATCGCTTAAGTAAAAAATGGCGGGCATTCTGTGACTTTCGCATTGCAGATTTTCTGATGTCAGTAATAAAGGTGAAAACGAGGCATTTTCATGCTGGAATAACTTGTGATGTATGTGATGTGATCACAACAGCGCCTGGCATGAACACTACAGCTCACCGAATTTTGGCTCTTTGGAATGGCATGCGAATAGCAGGAATGTCTTCGGTTTGGCATGCGGCTAATGGCTTTCATTATACCTGACTTAATCCTTATCACTCTGTCGAAGTTAATCAGAGCTCACCTAAACATCAGATGACGGCCCAACTAAATGAATAGTTCACCATGCCATGTGTTGCATAATCGTTTACAGCGTTTAATTGGCCGCAGCCGATAACACCTTTCCAATCTTATTCACTGAGATTATCGTGATCGTGCGAACAAACTGTTTGAACTGTTTGAGTGACAAGGCGATTACAAAGCAAAAAAAGGGGTTTATGCGCAGACAATTGAACACATTCGACTTCTGTTTTCTTTCCTAGGAAATTCAACTTCGTCATCCTTGCCACCACTGGATCGCATCAGAAAACGCTTATCGGCAGACCAACAGTGTGTTAATAGTCCATAAATGGGCAGCTGTCAGTCTCACGTTGTGTGGTTTGGGAACAAAGACTTCCTCCACACACGATGGCGCGATTCCAGATGTATGTGGAATGTGCGTCATGTGGCTCCTGTTTCGGGTCCATTCATCGACTGCCATCTCCCAAACATTAGACCAAAAAACTTTGAATACAAAAACAAACAAAGACGGGTGACTATGAGAACAACTGCGCGTTCCGCCAGTCACCTCCAGGGGGAGGGGGAGGGGGGGGGGGGTACAGATGGAGAATACCACCTTGATATCAAGGTAAGATACCTGAGCTGTCCCCATGTCCATCCGTCCCAAGGACTGAAATGTATCATCCGTGGAGTTTTTGTAGCGTGGTCATGTGCCGTGAATAAACTGTGGATCTCTGCCCTTCGAACGAGAACGATATCTGTCCAAGGTTGTAAAAGAGGGTATAGACCTTCAGTGATCATTTCGAAATATGTTATCTGCCTAGGAACAGCTTCTCAATATGCGGCTTTTATGTGGTGGGTGAGGTTATTTGCCGTGGAGATCAAACTTCAATAGAGCGACCGAAACAAAAAATATCACATCCAACCAATACGTGACTTCTGAACAAAGGATCTATTTGCAAGGGACCATTGTGAATATAGTTGGTGATATAGTAATACCCTATTTCAGAACATTTCTCATTAAGCTATTTGCACACAATCAGAGTGACAAAATAAAAGCCATGACGCAAGTTTTTTTGTAGTGACTTATAAGCCTTGCCGATCCTATCAGCCTGTCCTAAGATTACAGACATGCGAATGGTCTCAGCATCGTCCTAGGAAGGGTAGCGATTCATCTGTTCCCCAACACTGTGTCTGGTTACATATCACCGGGACCGCTGGACGCACTGCAAATGAGATGTATAGCAGTCTGCAGTCTGCTATAGCAGAGCAGAGCACAGCGATCTCACTTTCTTTCAGGTGTGTGCACAGTACACTCATAAACCTTAACCCCTAAATTAAACAGCCATCCAGCTTATGAGTGGATGACTGGAAATCCCCAGTGAAACTGAGAATGGCGTTGGCAGGCTTGAGTGAGATAGATTTGAATCTGAATGAGACACACTTAAGGCCGTGGCATTCAGTGAAAGAACCAGGCGCGGATCCAGGTGGCGCGTGAGCACGCGCCTCCCCCTGAGCCGGGTCTTAGCGCCCCGTAGGACGCATTTTTTTGTAATGCGCGCCCACCCTGACCGAAATCCTTGATCCGCGCCTGAGAACGCTGTTTAGCTATGGGTATGCACGCTTCAATAGTCGGTATGTATATTTGATGTGCACTTTATGTGTATAATAATTATTCACCAAATGTCCCTTTTTGTTTAAAAATAACCAAGAGGCGTATATTTTGGTAAAGGTCACATTCGACTGTCACATTCCTTCATCATTCGACTGGAGCCACCCAGAATAGCCTTCGTTTAACGACAGGTTCATTAAGCTCTCTTGGGCCGGGAGTCGCGTTCAATGCTAATGTATTCATTCTTTGGAGTCAAAACGCGTAAAACAGCACCCTGAATGTCTCACAGAATGGATGAGGAGAATACTCACGGGTAGCCAGGCATAAAGCAATCGGGTCTTCCGAGCTTGACAAACACATGGTCTCATGCATGTTTCATGAGCCTGGACTCGGAGTAGCGCGAGTTGAAAACTGCGATTGCGTAACAACGTTTATCGCCCGATCGCGCCGAGCACAGAACTCTGCAGTCTTCTGCAACACACTTGCAATTCAGGTAACTGAGGCGACTGGGAATGTCGCGTTCCGACGCTGTTACTCGTGGGAGTTTCCGTGGGGACGGATTTACGCAACATCACTCGCGAATACTTTCCACGGGACACCGTTTAGAGCTCGGTTACGACGTGAATTTCCGGGGACGAATACTCGCGCTATTCGCAGCGTGGACCTACCGAATCTCTTACGAGGCTTGTGACATGCACACTCATGAACTGCTAGAATCCCACCAGGATACTGTCACGGTCACATCTAGCCTTAGTTAACTCATCGTCCTGACCACGCCGTACGTTTCACCTCCGCGTAACAACCTCCCGGACCGTAGCTAAATCACGNCGCCCGTGACCCCCCCCCCCCCTATCGGTGGACGAGCTCCTCGAGTCCGCGCTGCAGCAGCTGGAGACAGCCACCGACGGGCTGCGGGCGGGGCGGAGGGGAGGGGGGGCAGAGGAGCGAAGGGACGGCGGACGGTTGCCACTTCCTGCCTGAGGCGCTGGCCGGTGCAGCGTGCGTCCGCCACGGACACAGCGCTCACACTTTCGCTGGCTGCGCCCTTGAGCGGACGGCTCGCGCGCGTCTGACCCATTTGGCTGGAGCACCTGCACTACGGCGATCCTTTACCGTCCAGCGCTGCCGCCGCTGTTACTGCCGCCACCGCCTCAGCCGACGGAGGGACGGAGAAAAGCGGACGGAGGGAGGGAGCGAGACTCCTACCAGCCTGCTCTGCCTGAGCGCCGACCGGCCGGCGCTGCCACCGCCCGCCGCCACTCCACTCGCGCTCCTGCCACGGCGCGGGCCGCTCCGTCGCCGCTGCCGACACCCATCTCGCGCAGCCGTCGGCGCCGACGTGTCTATGGGCCGCGTGGCCGAGCTGCGGCGGCGGCCCGGCGCGATGGCGGCGGCTCTGCACGTGCTGACAGTGCAGCGGTGCGCCGCCGCGTTCGTCGTGATCCTCTCGTACGGCGCGCTCCTCTGGGTGATGTATGCGGTGTGGCTGAGGGATGTGAGTACTGAGGAGGACCTCAGGCCCGGTCCGTCCACGCTGCCGGTTGACTACGAGGCGTACCGGACTTCGGAGCGCGCGCGGGCGGCGGACCGAACGGCGGCGAGTGTGCGTGAGTTGAGCAGCGAGGGATATAGAGGGCGTGAGTTGAACAGTGCGGGACTGGGAGAAGACAGTGCGGGTACAGTGGGGTATCGAATGGACGAGTCGGATGTGGTCAGCGGGGTCGCGACGAGCGCGGGTGGAGATGGGGGTGCGACGGATTACCAAAGTGATGCCGACTTTGAGGACAACCTAGTGGAGGGTTTCGATGACGAAGGAGAGGAAGACACTTTTGAGGAGGATGAGGAGGAAGAGGAGGAAGAGGAGGATGAGGACACAGAATCGCCGCCCAACAGACGTCTCCTGGTGTTCAACAGCGTGCCCCACACTGGCAGTGAAGTGATTGCTCTGCTGCTGCGGTGGTTGGCGACGCAGAATGGATTTCAGTACGCCCAGCTGAGGACGCAGACCAGCGCATCCGGGCCGCTGGATCAGGCTGAACAGGTCAGATATATGTCACGTCGTACTCCCCCCGCCTTATCTCACTTGTCACGTCTCGTTCTGCTGGTGTTTCTTCTGTCGATTGTTAAACTCAGATTAACCTTGCCTGAAACAGTCAAACTGTCTGACACAAGCCATAGTTTGTCTTTATCTAAATATGCATTCCTTAATTCAGTCACTCAAGGTCCACGTTTGTATCATAATTTATAAGCATAGGTTTCGTAAATGCTCAAATGGAGTAAATTAGGACATTGTGTAAATTAAAACGGCACGGCCAGAGTGAAGACTGCGATTAGCAGAGCAGCGCATCAGAGACTGCAGCGAAGCATAAAGCAACATAAGAGAGACTACAGCGTAAGACAAAAACGTAACACTATTGCCGTATCGGAGACTGCAGTGAAGGACAGCTCATAGCACCATAACAGAGACTCCAGCGTAGGACAAGAACATAGCACCATAGTCGGCCGCCTTGCGCCGTACGAAGCATCAGAGGACCCATGACCTGCCGCCACTCATCCGAAGCTGGACGGGACGATAGCGCGGTGGACACGGGCTTTTGATGGGCTGGGACGCTGGGCTTCTGATGGTCGCGGAGATGGGGGGTCTGGTAATTAGCGGTAATGTGGGCCAGTGACCCACTCCCGACTAACGTGATGACCTCTCACGGTCAGCTCACGACCGGCCACTCCCAGTTTATCCCACGGCCATCCGGGCCACTCTCAGTTTATTCCACGGTCACCTGGTGAATGTTGCTGATGCTGCCGCTTTCGTAGGTAATCAATGTAAGTTACATTTAAAGCCTATGATAAATTGTGATGCAATGTATTTTTCGTTCATATGTCTAGTTTTTGTATAAATATTGTTGCGCGGATCCTCACCAGCTGGTCAACGAATTGTGGCCACTAACACGCAATTAAGTGTCGAAAGTCTGGCGTGTGGTAATGACTGGCCACGATGCTCTCCGCCCACCGACCTTATCCGACCACGAGTGGACTCTGTCACGAATCCCAAACAGCAATCAATAACGGCAGCAATCAATAACGTATTTTGAGACTGGCCACAAGTCGACACGAACCTCAGCTTCAACAGAACTGACTGTTAAAGGCTACTTTGATGCACTACATATGCTGGTTGAAAGATATCCTCTCTGAATGCGGTGTGCAGTTTGGTAAATGGTTAAGCTGCTCGACTTATTTAGTGGAACTATTTCGAGACGGATTTTATAGTTGGTGAAGTGATCGCTATTTTGGTCGCTATGAAAGCAACTCAAGCCAAAAAGACAGATTGTGGCGAGTTTTGCATGTTCTGCAAAGATAAAACCTTGCCTTGCCTGAAGCAAAATGGGAAACCCAGTGCCGACTGACTGACTGACTGAAGTTTATATAAATATCTTTGTTAATGTGTGCCAGAGGTTTCCTATACCCACAAAACTGACTCCGACCCACGACAATCATCTTCATCATCTCGTGTGAAGGGTCGTTATTTCTCCCTCCTGGGAGTTCATATTTCACAACAACTCGTGACCTGACTGCATGTGCAGGGGCTGGACCGGCCTCGCGGGCAGCACAGCTATTCCACACCCGTGCAGTGTAAAGACAAAGTTTTAAAATCTATGGCTCTGCTCGTCTTCTGCAGGGTTGTAGTTATGTCATAATGTGGCCTACTGTGAGCAGGAATGAGCGAGGTATATATCCGGGGTACGCTATATTTGAATCAGGTGAAGTTCGGTAGTTTGGCACAAGGAATACTGAGGCATACTATGCTCTTTTGGGATGGCGCAGTATTGTGGGACGAGGCATGGTGAGGGTTATGCTGGGAAACAGTGATATAGGTGCGTCAAGATATGAGGCCGCCGGCCGAGTAAGGTTTATTGGGAGTGATGTTTTGGTGATGCGTGATGGAGATAAATAGTATTGACTTGGAAGCAATAATATTACGTTTGCAACGTGTTGCAGTTAAATTAATAACAAGAAACAAATACTTACTCCACGCAATGGCAAGGTTAGATATGATCATTGATCATGACTGCAGAAGAGTGCAGACTGTGGCTGTTTTGAGCCAGTAATTTACTATGAATTGCATACCTTATAGCCCAGGGATCAATATCTGATGGCCTAAGTAGCCCATAATAGTTTCACGCTAACCCGACTTTATATTGTCTATCAATAGCCAACAAATGGCTCAACAGTTCACAAAATGAGCACTCTGACGCTTGTAAAACACTCCCTGGCCATTTTCATTCTTCATATGAGCGGAACCTGAGTGATCAGTACAATATCAATCTCTTAGGATTTCTTCAGGGCGACCATGAAGATAAAAAACTCGGAGTAAATTATCCAAAAGCTCTTCTTCGAACGTGAGACAAAGAGAGCTACCACCCAATCCAGCTCTAACTGCCGCTCTCAAGGTTGAGGTCCCTTGTTGGCCGTCCTCCGCGACCTCCTCGCCCGTGAAGCAGACTCATCATGTCATGCTGGGTACCTTCGGGCCTAATTGAAAATAGAAACAGATGGGCGCTAACGACGCTTCACGCTCCACACCAGCTGGGTGATGGATGACAAGGAGATGACATCTCCAGCTGCGCCATTGATTTTCCAACGAAAGACCATGAGGTTTTAGCGTCATCAAACCTTACGAGCTGCCTAAGCAACTCATCTGTCAAAATATAAAAACAATTTTTTACAAGTTATGGTGAACATACGTAAATTTGTTGAATATTTATTTGTATTAAAGAGTTTGAAATCGGAGATTAAAAATCGCATATGCTGATGCAGCGCGTCGGTGACATCCGAGCACATCGTGCACTTCATTGAGCTCCTCGACCAATGCCGTCGGCACTCAGAAGTGCTCTGAGAGGCGGGACCTCCGACCATTCTCTGATCGCACGTCAATCCCCTCACTGTCGATCACTTTCACTCCTCCCTCTTCTCCCGCGTCTTCCTGTGATACCACAGTTCACTCTCCCTCTTCTCCCAGTCGCCGGCCCTCCCTGTTTGGCATCACTGATTGGCTCTCACCGGCCGTTGTTTGTTATCGTGATCCGCTCTCACCGGCCGCTGTTTGCTATCGTGATCCGCTCTCACCAGCCGCTGTTAGTTATCGTGATCTGCTCTCACCGGCAGCCCCTCCTGGCACGGTCGCCTCTCCCCAGCGTGGCCCCTCCTGGCACTGCAGCCCCTCCTGGCACGGTCACTTCTCCCCAGCGTCGCCCCTCCTGGCACGGTCGCCTCTCCCCAGCGTCTCCCCTCCTGGCACGGTCACTTCTCCCCAGCGTCGCCCCTCCTGGCACGGTCACTTCTCCCCAGCGTCGCCCCTTCTGGCACGGCAGCCCCTCCTGGCACGGTCACTTCTCCCCAGCGTCGCCCCTCCTGGCACGGCAGCCCCTCCTGGCACGGTCTTCTCCCAGCGTCGCCCTCCTGGCACGGTCAACTCTCCCCAGACCGTCGCCCCTCCTAGCAGGCAGCCCCTCCTGCACGGTCGCCTTCTCCCCAGCGTACGCCCTCCTAGCACGGCACCCTCCTGGCACGGCAGCTCTCCTGGCACGGTCACCTCTCCCCAGCGTCGCCCCTCCTGGCACGGTCACTTCTCCCCAGCGTCGCCCCTCCTGGCACGGCAGCTCCTCCTGGCACGGTGCCCGACATTTCCCTGTCGCCAGGTTCGGGTGCAGTCGCCTGTGTCTGAGCGCTGATCAGTACAGGCTGATAAGCCGCTCATTCGTTTCCTATGGGTGAGGGGCCAGTGACCGAGGGCGCGCTATCTCACGATATCTACAACCAACGTGCGGAGACTACAGCAGTCTCTCGCCCCTCTGCTTCCATTCTTTATCAAGGATAGTA
>VOPJ01004682.1:0-70249 GCA_014673585.1 Semibalanus balanoides
GGGGGGGGGCGTGGTCCCGCCTCGGCTATGTCCCTGTTGTATTCAGCAGACTCAAATGTGTTTGAGTCGACACAAGTCTGACTTCCAGCCCACAGCCGAAGAACTGACTCGACTCTCGACTCATTTGTTTTTTAATTAAATCGACTTGACTCATGTCTCATCTTAAAATGTCCGACTCATGAGTCGCTTCATGACTCAACTCTGAGTTAATTATAAGTCTGCCCGACACCGGTCGGTGTGGTGGCTGGCAGAGCTGACGGCGATCCCGCTGGTCCTACTACGGCCGACGTCGTTTGATCCCATCCCGCACCGCCGTGTGATCCCATCACACACCGCCGTGTGATCCCATCATGCACCGCCGTGTGATCCCATCCCCCGCCCGTGTGATCCCATCCCACACCGCCGTGTGATCCCATCCCACACTGGCGCAGATGTGGCCGGGTGCTGGGCGATGCGTGCTTTCATTACGTTAGGCCATTATTGGCGTGATAGGGGCGACAGCTGGGCCGTCTGGCTCGCCGCGGCGCTGTCCTGCCCTGGCCCAGCCCGCGGCCCTGCCCTGCCCTGCCCGCATACCAGCCGCGCCGCGCACGGCTCCCACCATATGTCAGCTGGGACAGTTGGGATCGCCGGCAATCTCCACCGACCGACACCCCCGCCACGGCTTGTTCGTGTGGCATGCGCTACCGAGATGGAGATTGGCACGCAGTTATGAGTGGCAGACTTGTGCCTGGATCCCGAAGTTGGATCTGGGATCCCAGTGGATCCCTCGGCATACAATATATCAGGAACTGGGATATCTGAGAATCCCTCGGCTTATTGTGTTTCAGGATCTTGTGTTCGATGTAGATCCCAGGACACGGGACACATATCCGGATCTCAGCTGGATCCCGGATCCAGACACATGTCTGGTGTGCGGCTGTCAATTGACAGCAAAACGAACTTGTAGTATTGCGCCACGCTCATTGGCGGAATCAGGATTTAGTTTTTGGCGCCATGGAGGGCATCACACCGAAAAGTTCATCGAAATACACAAAAATCGTCGGATTTCTCTCCCTCATGCATTGCTAGACGTTTTAAAATAAATTTTCCTTAGTCAAAGTTGCGTAGATTTCCTTCTACATCAGGAAATGTGTACATTTTCGCCAATTTCAGGCGGTATGGGGGGAGAATTTGCTCCTGATGCCCCCCCCCCTGGATCCGCCAGTAGCCAGGCTTTAGACCTAGCAGAAGTAACAGTATGCTTTTGTAGCACTGGTAGGTCAGTCTAATTTGGATCGAATAAAAACTGAGCAGTACCTTCCAGACTCGTAACTGACTCAGAGTTGAGTTATGAATCGACTCGTGAGTCAGACATTTTTGGATGAGTCATGAGTTGAGTCAACTCAATTTTTAAAAGCGGGACTTAAGTCAAGAGTAGAGTCGACTCAATCTGCTTGAAACAGAACTTAAGTCAATAGTTGAGACAGTTCTTCAATTGTGAGTCAGACTTGAGTCGACTTGAGTCGACTTGAGTCGATAAATGTGAGTCAAATTCAATATGGACATAGCTAAATTGGAGGCCCCTTTACCTGAGCAAACCAATTTACACTATAGATAGAATGTCATTTATCTGACACCTGACCCTAGCTCCCCCCCCCACACACACACGGTCAACATCAAGTTAAAATGAAACTTGTGATGAGTCAAATTGAGTCGACTTAAATGTATTTTTGAGTCGAGTAGAATCAATTTGTTAACACTGCACTTGAGTTAAGAGTCGAGTCGATTCATTTTCATAAAAAGCTCTCGAGTCAAGAGTAGAGTTGATTCATTTTTTTGTTAACAGCACTTGAGTCAAGAGTTGAGTCAGTTCTTCGGCTGTTGAGTCAGACTTGAGTCGACTCCAAAAAATGTGAGTCGTTACAAGTCTAGTACCTACGCCTGCTCCTTCCGAGGTCATCTTGGGCGCCCAGAGACGTCAGTCACTCATGTGACGCAGCTTTGAACTGCTGCCGTCAGCTACCATCTGGTCTATGGCTGCAATTAACCTGCCAGTCTGCCCGTGCCCAGTGGGGGCTTCTGGGGGGAGGGGGAATGCGGCGTCTCCAGTGACCACCGACAACCTTAGTGCCCCCGTAAACGAAGTGGGCCCACCATGAGGGACTCGAGCGACCGCCCGCCCGCCCGGTGGTGACCAGCTGGGTCCACAGATTTCGGCAGGTCCAATCACTGGCATTCCGACTGCCGAGGGTGCCTCCGTGCGACCCTGCGCCGACAGAGGATTGGGGCCACAGGTGTGCTACGCGTGAGAAATTCCAGGCATTGTGTGCCGCCCATGTGCGCGGCGACGGAAGGGACTAATAAGGTTTACCTGGGCACAAAGCGGCCAGCCGGGCACGGCAGGGGGCCTGCCATTACGACTCAGTTTGGCCGGTCGAGAGAATGGCTGCCGGCTGAGTGTTTTGTGACCAAGTGACGGCGGACTGCCGGGGCGGAGTTGTGTCTGTCCACAGAGCGGTGTTTGACGCCGCAGTGTGGTCCCCTCCTGTCCATCTCCCCTCCCCCCGTCCCATCCCCGCCAGGCCACCGGGACGGGACGGCCAACGAAACACGGGACCGGAGGGACCACAGGGATGGGACCGGAGGGACCACAGGGACGGGACCGGAGGGACCACAGGTAGGGGACCGGGGAGACCACAGGGATGGGACTGGAGGGACCACAGGGACGGGACCGGAGTGACCACAGGGACGAGACCTAAGGGACCACAGGGACGGGACCGGAGGGACCACAGGGACGGGACCGACAGGGCCTGACTAGCACGGCAGGATGGACACGGTGGCCTTTCAACGCCCCCAGTGGTCACATGTTTGGACAAGGCAGACAGCCGCAGTCGGAGCCGCAAAATAGTCACATCAGTCAAATACTGGCTCCCAGAAATACCTGCCGACTGAGTAGCCAGCTGTAGTAATAAGCGTTGGCTTTGTACACCGAGCAGAATTTTGTAAAAAAGCGCCAGATGTTTTTTATGAAACCGTTCATGGTTAGATGTGTTCCCAAAATTTGGAACGATTTCTGACAAATACCAAGAGACCGGCCACACCAAAATCAATATTTGTTCGGGATGCAAGCGTGTCAATGCAATTTGGCGAAAGTTGCGAGATATTTGGATATAGGCTTATGCTGCAGTATGCATTCTTGGGAATATCTATAGTGCATTTTGCACGATTTACCCATAAAAACGGTCACTTTGCTACCTTGCTTCACTTTGCTACCTTTGCGTCACTTTGCTTATCTCAAATATGCAATATTAAAGATGTGACTTGGTTTAGCAGACCAGAAACAAAACATGTGTATTGTGTATTAGTTGGCTAGAACGTAAGACTGCGGTGACCGGGCCGGGCTGCACCACAAACACCACTTATTCACCAGGCAAACAGTGCCATGAGGCACTTGCCTGGATCCCGGGATCCAGCTGAGATCCTGATCTCTGTGTCATGTGTCCCGGGATCCACATTCCACATAGGACAGGATAGGTACACCATAAGCATGGGGATCGACAAAGATATCAGATCCTGATATATTTTATGCCGTTGGATCTGCAATTTACGCCGAGGGATCCAAAAAAACATCCCAGATCTTCATGTATGGTATGCCTAGGGATCCACTGGGATCTCAGATCCCACTTCGAGAATCAGGTCCAAGTATAGACTACATACCAAGCAGACATGTACCTGGATCCAGAAATCCAGATGAGATCCGGATATCTGTGTCCTGTGCAGACATGTGCTCGGATTCCAAAAACGGATCTCGGGATCTGATCTGTGGGATCTGGATCCCGGATCCAGCTGGGCATCATAGATCCACCTTCACAAATTGTCGATGATTACGGGTTCATAGATCCGTCTTCAATATTTGTCGACGGATCCGCCTGGATCTGAGATCACAGGCACCATTGGTTGGCATTGGATCTACTGGGATTCCCAGATCGCATTATACATTTGTGTATTTTCGGAACCAATTTCTCTTAAGGTAATTGTCAGTACCTTCATTCGTTGTTAATGTTTTCAACTAGCATGGGTTTCATGCCTTTTAGTTCGATTTTGTCGATAAATACTATAATTATGGCCAAATAGCAAGTCGGATACTGTCGGATCCGAGAATCCGTTAGATCATAGATCCCATTTTTCATTGTTTGTAATGGGATCCTGTGGGAAATTCCAAGATCCGTCTGCAAAAATGTAATCGAAGAATCCACTGGGATCAAGATCCAATGTTGTATTTCGTGGTTCCAGTGGATCAAATATCCATCACTGTGTTTTTATCGATGAGAACCTCTGGATCAAAGATCCTACTTTTCAGATCATGACACATGTCTTCGTCCTGTGTCCCGGGATCCACATGAGACACCAGCTCCAGTAACACAATAAGCAGAGGAATCGGCAAAGATCCCTGATCCTGTTATATTTTACGCTGTGGGAACTACAATTTACGTCGAGGAAGTAGGAACCCAGGAGGATCCAAGAACGTCTGGGATTGTACGCAGAGGGATCCACTGGGATCCAAGATCTTCATGTATTTTATGCCGCGGGATCCACTGTGATACCAGATCCAACTTCGAGATCAAGGCTCAAGTCTGGTGCGATGCAATACAAAATATTTACTGGGTCGAGATTGGATGGTATACATTGACATCATAACGATGATCATGTAACGGCGTCCCGCGCTCGGTTGGCGGCGCGCGCCACCCGAGCTGCGGTGGCTGGCCGCGCTCGGGGCACGTGCCTCTGTCAGAGTAAATCTATGTTTATGAATCACCCATTGTGCCTTCGCAGGTCCGGTCTCCGCTAGACAGCCGAAACTGCGAGGCAGCATCACAAATCAAAACGTTAGCTAGCCTGTCGTCGGTGACAGTGATGCTGTCTAGCTACTCTCCCCCGTGGCGCGCCATGTGTGGGGATGGCCGGAATCAGTGCAGACTGTAGGCGCCGCTCGAATGGGTGGCGGACAGGGATGCCGGGGCGGGTCCCGCACAGTTCCGCTTCAGCGTCGCATCACTTCCGTTCCCACGCCCGCCGGTCCCGACCGCGTGACAGGGCCGACTGTCAGCGGGCCGGGCCGCGTGACAGCGCCGACTGTCAGCGGGCCGGGCCGCGTGACAGGGCAGGGCCCACGTCAGCGAGCTGGCAATGTGCGGCGAGCTGTGAAACGCGTGAAGGGCTCGGCAACGGCGGGAGCCATTCATGAAGCCAGCGATTCTTTCAGTTGCGGTCAGTGCATGAGTCGGCTGGACAAGTTGCATGTTTGGTCGGTGCGAGTTATTGTGGCCAGTCATGACTCATTACGACATATTCAACAATAAACACTGCAGTCAGTAGAACATTAATGATGCATTACTATGTCAAATTGTATCGTTCATTTGATTGATCGTTGCATCCATCATAACACCACGCCCGACATATCTTCACAGATGGTCCATTCTGCTATCACTAGCTGGGACTCCATCGACCGCCCGGCCGATTGCTGCAGTCCTCACGCTCTGGAGCCGGCTAGCTGAACAGTTGGCAGCCAGCGACTGCTGTTTGAGCTGCGGATATTGTCTGACTGAGCTCTGTGAACGCCGCCGCGGCGGGGAGCCCCACAGACGCCGTTCACAGTCAGGAGCCCGGCAGACGCCGTTCAGTCAGGAGCGCGACAGACGCTGCGTTTGGGGCAGTCAGGTGGCCGGCAGACGCGGCGACACCTGCGACTGTTCCGCGCGTGACGGCCGTATGTGCTGGTCAGGCGTGAACCGCGTGGGCGTGCCGGCAGCAGTCGACTGCTCGCAGCGGAGCGGTTCACACCTCGCAGCCATCTGTCAGCGCTGGAGCGACCTGCTGGCGTATCCAGTGGCGGCCGTGGGATGGCGGAGACATCTGTTGACAGAAGTGTCTCCCGAGCTAATGGCGGGTGGCCACTGGCCAATGATAACCCAGTCGGTGGATAAATGATATAAATGACGCGGTGGTGTTCCCGAACCCGTCTATTAACGCGAGATGCTAGATACAGTTTGTGTTGATGTCACATCGGTGCCGCTGGAAACGTGGAAATTGAAATAATGTTGTCAAAAATCAGCGTCACCCCTCGACCTCCTCTTACCATCGTCAGCCTGTCCTCGACCTCCTCTTACCAGCATCAGCCTGTCCTCGACCTCCTCTTACCAGCGTCAGCCTGACCTCGACCTCCTCTTACCAGCGTCAGCCTGTCCTCGACCTCCTCTTACCAGCGTCAGCCTGACCTCGACCTCCTCTTACAAGCGTCAGTTTGTCCTCGACCTCCTCTTACCAGCGTCAGCCTGTCCTCGACCTCTTACAAGCGTCAGCCTGTCCTCGACCTCCTCTTCCAAACTCAGCCTGGACCTCGACCTCTTACCAGCGTCAGCCTGTCCTCGACCTCCTCTTAACAGCGTCAGCCTGACCTCGACCTTCTCTTACCAGCGTCAGCCTGACCTCGACCTCTTACCAGCGTCAGCCTGACCTCGACTTCCTCTTACCAGCGTCAGCCTGACCTCGACCTCTTACCAGCGTCAGCCTGTCCTCGACCTCCTCTTAACAGCGTCAGCCTGACATCGACCTCCTCTTACAAGCGTCAGCCT
This sequence comes from Semibalanus balanoides, assembly GCA_014673585.1. NCBI lineage: Eukaryota > Metazoa > Arthropoda > Thecostraca > Balanomorpha > Balanidae > Semibalanus > Semibalanus balanoides. The sequence continues at coordinate 6,615 of VOPJ01004682.1, forward strand.
GTCCTCGACCTCCTCTTACCAGCGTCAGCCTGACCTCGACCTTCTCTTACCAGCGTCAGCGCCTGTCCTCTATCTCCTTTTACCAGCGTCAGCCTGTCCTCGATCTCCTCTTACAAGCGTCAGCCTGTCCTTGACCTTCTCTTACAAGCGTCAGTTTTTCCTCGACCTCCTCTTACCAGCGTCAGCCTGTCCTCGACCTCCTTTTACCAGCGTCAGTTTGTCCTCGATCTCCTTTTACCAGCGTCAGTTTGTCCTCGACCTCTCTTACCAGCGTCAGCCTGTCCTCACCTTTCTTACCAGCGTCAGTTTTGTCCTCGATCTCCTCTTTACCGCGTCAGCCTGTCACTCGAACCTCCTCTACCAGCGTCAGCCTGACCTCGGACCTCCTCTTACCGCGTTTAGTCTGTCCTGGACCTCCTCTTACCAGGTCAACCTGTCCCTCGACCTCCCTTTTAACCACTCAGTTTGTCCTCGACCTCCTCTTACCAGAGCTCAGCCTGTCTCGATCTCCTATCTACCAGCGTCGTTGCCTTCGACCTCCTCTTACCAGCGTCAGCCTGTCCTTGACCTCCTTTTACCAGCGTCAGTTTGTCCTCTATCTCCTTTTACCAGCGTCAGCCTGTCCTCGACCTCATCTTACCAGCGTCAGCCTGACCTCGACCTCCTCTTACCAGCGTCAGCCTGTCCTCGATCTCCTCTTACCAGCGTCAGCCTGTCCTTGACCTCCTCTTACCAGCTTCAGCCTGTCCTCTACCTCCTCTTACCAGCGTCAGCCTGTCCTCGACCTCCTCTTACCAGCGTCATCCTGTCCTCGACCTCTTACAAGCGTCAGCCTAATTTGGACAGGTCGGCTCTCGGTAACAGCAACAGGCGGCGGGAGGGGGAGGAGGGGGACCGTGGAGGATGCGGGTGACACAGTGGAGCGAGGCCAGTTCGGTGACGAGGAATTCTGTCAGCGGGGCGATCGATAATGAATGTGTACCTCCTGACCCAGTCCACGACTCGTGAGCACATCCCCCGTCCCGTCCCGTACGACCTACTAGTGATGGTGTCGGTGATGGAACAGCCTTCAAGCAGGGATTGCAAATCAATGGCAAACCTTGTTACACAATTGCAGGAAGTTATGAATACAGCTATATAAACACCATACATTAAGTATTAACTTATCTAAATTTTTAGACCGCAGGTCCCAGGGCCCTTTTGATCAGTAATTAAATTATCAGTTTTCAGAGTTAGTTCAGAGTTTGTCACACCAGATTGAGTAATAATCGTGTGCTAAGTTTTTGTCGTTTTTGTCCCGACTGCTGCCGTACCTTTGAGGCCGCTGTCAAATGGGGTCATCCGTCCGCCACATTCACGGCACAGACCAGGATACAGGCATATGACGTCATAAATGCACTTGACAGGTGAATTGCAGGCATGCGTCATTTAACCGACATTTAAACATTACGTAACATTGCCGGCGATAACATGGGGAACGAACGCCTGGGTCGATAAGCAGGCACTACTTTGAATTGAGTTCTATGATTGTGATATAATGTTCACTGTTTCACCTGGCGTTGTCAGAGCCGGAGATGTCTGAATTGCTAAACAGTCAACACCGGCTGACGGCTGTACAGGGACTGCACTGATCGTTGATGATAGCATCGTTGTATACGCAACGATGCTAAAATCGCTACTGCCCTGTGTGTGTTCTGTTGGTGTAAATACAGATTTAAGGACACACTCGTAAGACGCAAAATAACTGAAAAGTATTATACCTGCAATCGCACGAAATAACCGCAGTCCCGATTACAAACGACACTTTGCAGTGAGTTGTGCCATATTACCTTCTGTTTTGTTGTACTTGTTACTAGTTCCGTCCTAACGATCCATACTCTTCTCTGTCACCCACATCGTAAACAAAATCCCCATTCACATCGCCGCGCACCAATGCACCACCGAACCAATCATATAAACACTCAGCGGTGCTTCACAAAATCACCACGGTTTGTGTACCATTCACACGTGATCAACTCAGTCACGGAGTACTGACTGGACTCATGGAGCTCCGGAGCCAGCGGCTGCAATTGTTCCTACTAATGACCACCTGACGGCCTGTTAGCGAGTGTTGGGCCCAGTTCCCACGACTCCGGCCCGCCCACGCCCCCGCTGGCCCAGTGGTCAACTTTGAGTGGGTGTGACATTTTCTCCCGTCCCCGGTCATCACACGCGTGTGTGATGGCTGGCCACGGGCGATTTATGACGCTCTATTTCACTTGGTTTCGTACAATTTATGTTGTATATTATATATTACATTTATGTTAAAATATAACTTTTGATTAAAATGTATGATATTAATTTATATTAAACTTCTATTATTGGTATATCAAAAGGCTGCACAAGTTTGATTTACATACCTGTAACTGAAGATATTCGCCGCAGTATTACAAGTATAATAAACATCACTAGAAATATTTGATTGTGGTATTGTACTTGATCTAAAACGTACAGGGGCAGATTCATGGGGCCAAAAGGGCCATGCCCCACAAAGGTCTTGATACTTTTATTTGCCCCCTCCCCAAATGGTCGGCCTCTGCAATTTTATCGTAAAACTGTCTTTGCAGCAGTCAAAATCCAGCTATCCATGCAGTAAAAACGGGAAAATTTTGCGCTGCTTCGCGGAATGACAAAAGTTTCGCATTTGCATAGAACAAATTTGAAAATGGGGGAATAAATTGTATCCGACAGAGGCTCTCCCTGGCCGTAACTGCTGGCCCGCGCCCGGTATTTTGCATGATATCGAGATTAGAGATGCAGGAAAATTGGATCCCGGCTTCATCTGAGCGCTGTGACTCCAATCAGAGTCACGGTCTGGTTTTAATATTAAAAGGTCATTTTCCACGATCTAAAATATAAATTTTCACGCCGCTTCGCGACGTCACATCGGTAACTATCGTCATAAAGAAACCATCGTCATCGTTTGCTGTTGGTCATTACGCTGAATTGAATGAATAACATTTTTACTTATCCCCTACTTAAGGCCCACCTTATCCACATCACCTATTTTTATGGGTTTTATCCGGCAAACCCGTAAACATTTTGTGCCGCTAATTAATATGTACCCATACTATATAACAGGAAAATCCACCTTTAAAATGCTGAAGTGGATTTACACACACGCAGAAAAGGTGTTCATTTTTTCATCACTTCAGCTACCCGCGCTAAAAAATTATCGGCGACGCCCCTGCGTACAGTTGCGTACGGATTACGGACTGACGACGCGCTCCCCCACCCGGTTAACAGCTTTCTCGCTGATGGCTGATAGTCAGCTACCCCCTTGCTCACCACCTTTTGTAAATATGCTACTGGACCCCCCCCCCACAAACGGCTAGACCCCCTGACAAATATCATAGCTCACTCACAAAGCTGTATGGTATAATGTTTTACTGCTATACGAATTTAAAATGCCGTTCATCTCCTCGCTCTCAGTTCTGGTTTATTTGCTTCAAGATAGATACTATGCACACACATACTATAAACTATACAGATACTATGCAATATACAGATCAAGGTATCTCGAGGCTCGAGTTACATACACTGACAATATAAAAACTGATATTGCCCGCAAGACTTAACGTCCTCCAATAACCACAAATCCAGCGGATACCTACTAATAGATGAGCGCTCGATAGGTTCACCCGGTATACATTCTCAACTCGCGTGGACAAACAATAGTTAGCGGTTCTGCTGAGATTCCACATCTGGCTTCTCATGTCTCGATCATGATAATATCTCACCATCGAACAAGTCATAGGGTCTCTGCACAGATAAGTGTTGACATGTCCACTGTCCAGCGACAAACGAGCAACCCAATTTAGAACCATCTCATCCCACCAGTCACATCAGTCATTCGCGTATAAACGAACAACGATCGTGTATCTTTAATCCGCATCGTCCGCTGCAGTTTACTATTGACATCACCACCGCATCCACAGGCAGCACACCACACTTTGTACTTCACCGCACTGGCTGCTCGTCAGCCTCACGGCATACTCAACATGCTATAATATAATTCATATCACAGATACAGGACCAAGTAACACGGCACAACAAGGGCGCCACTCACAGAAGTGGAGCTAAAGGGCGCGGGGTGGCGGGGACATACGGAAATACTGCCGCCGTCTGTCAGACCTGGTGTGGGGGAGGGGGAGTGGGGGGGTCGACGGGACTGGATGGGGGGGGGGGCTGAACTTGGTGCACCAGCTGCCGCGGACCGTTCTCCAATGTACTGAGGGGAGACGCCCCGAGGGAGCTGACAGCAGGCGCCGTCTGTCAGCCTGACCGACGTACTGTTGGCCCGTACAGGAAAGGCTGCATTGACGACGTCAGCTGATGCGTTCAGCAGTCATACAGTATGTCATGGACGGTCTGTCTGTCATACAGTCTGTCACGGACGGTCTGTATGTCATACAGTCTGCCACGGACGGTCTGTCTGTCATACAGTCTGTCACAGACGGTCTGTCTGTCATACAGTCTGTCACGGGCGGTCTGTCTGTCATACAGTCTGTCACGGACGGTCTGTCTGTCATACAGTCCACAGGCTGTCATACAGTCCACAGACGGCCTGGCTGTCATATGACCCGTCACGGACGGTCTGTATGTCATATGACCCGTCACGGACGCCCGTCACGGCCGGTGACCGTGCGGCAGGCGGCTGTCACAGCTGGAGTCCGGACGGAGGGCGCCACAGCCCGGATGTTCACACACTGGAGAGCAGGACCGACGCAGGACCGACCGGCGCAGAGCGGGCGGTGATCGCAGGTGGCCACCGCTGGCCGATGGCCGGACGCAGCCACGGCGGCGCGGCGGCAGTTATAATCCCGCAGCTGGCGGCGGCGGCGGCTGGAAAGGATCAAAGCGAGGCGTCACGGCGGGGTACATCACGACACGCCGGCCGCTGCTGAGCCGAGGTGAACAACAGAGAGCCAGCTGTGGACGGTACCTGCATCTGACCGGTGACAGCTGCCTGCCGTGGACGGTACCTACGGACTACATCACCGGGCGTGGGGCGATCGGTGGGTGGTGAATGGTGATATATCAATGCTTCTAACGCCGGCGTGACCGAAATGAGCGCGGAGCGATAAGAGCTAGCGAGTGACCGATAGTAATATGCAAGCATTCGGTTAATTATTACCAGCATTTGCCTGGACTAATTAAACCCAACTATTCATAATGTAGCAAACGGTTCGTCAGATACCAACCCTGACACCGATCTAGGGACCAGGAGCATGAGTCAAGACCCAAAGGCATTCCTCCCGCGCTCCGGAGCGTCGAAAGCGCTACTTCCGCTCCACTGTCTCACCTGGCTGGCTCGGACCGTGCTGTGCTGGTCAGCAGACGTGCTGCGCTGGTCGGCAGACGTGCTGTGCTGGTCGGCAGACGTGCTGTGCTGGTCGGCAGACATGCCGCGCTGCAGCTGCCCCCCAGTCGCCGGCTGCTCGGCCGACTGATGACGGCTGAGCAGCGTGTCCTCCAGGTCACAGATGTAGTCGATGACGCACTGGATCACCTCCAGCTTGGTGAGGCGCCGGTGTTTGGGCGCCGTGGGCACCAGCGCCGCCAGTCGGTTCAGGTACACCTGCACCTGGTCGGGACAGTCAAGCGTCGGGGCTCGTGACCTCTTCAGCTCGGCCCGCAGCCGCTCGGAGCGCCCCGTGTCAACCACAGCCGCCTTCATGCGTTCTAATCGTCCCTCTCTCGTCACTGGCACGCTTCCAGCCTACACGGACTCGGCGGCAGTGAGACCTTTCGGGCGTGTTACAACAGCAGCTACTACCATACTGCCGCAACTATCACACGGCCCTGCAGCCAGAACCGACGGCTGACGGCCAGCGGCAGCGGCGGAGAGGCCGGCGCTGGAGCGACAGGTGACTAATGCGACACGCTGATTGGTTTAGCCGCCGGCCGACCGACCAATGGCAGTCCACGCAGCCGCGCCAGGCTCAAATGCCACATGGAGTGACGTCAATCTCAATACTACTAAGGAGAGAAGAGCAACGTCACCACATTTACAACAGAAACGCTGCCGGCAGATGTTTTCAGCGGACAGTTCTGAATGAAACAATTGTGTACGAATATATTGGGAATTCATACGGTATCATATACGGTGGGGGCATAAGTGTCGCAATCATCTCTAACATTACAGGCACGTAGCCAGGCACGTAGACAGGATTTCGTCCAGGGGCGGGGCGGCGTCTCGAAAGAGCCCCCTTCCCGAGTGTTGAAAGCAGGCGCGGATCTCGGGGCCGTGTGCCTCCCCCCTGAAACCGGGTTCGCCTATGGCGCGCCAGGAGGGAGCAACTTTTTGTATGGCACCCCCTGACCGAAATCCTGGATACGCGACTGGAAAGTGCCCCTTCCTGTGTAGTTTTGAAAATGCCAAACCAAACGAATTAAAGACACGCTTTCTAAGATAAAGAATGCAGCAGGTATGACAGCAAACCAACTTTCAGGAGCTGGAGCTAGCAAACTGCCATATTTACTTTAGAACCCCGAACCAGGGACACCTATTTGGAATCAGCTATATATGAACTTGAAATATTGTGTCATACTCAAGACCTTACATCATTTGTATCGCGCAGCGGCACATTTTTTAGTTGTATGCCCTGAATGTGCATGTTCATCAATGCGTTGCATTGCGTATGGAGACTCCGTAGACCAGGGCTACGGAGCCGGAGTCGGTGTCGGTCGGAGTCGGTGAGTTCGACCGGAGGCGGAGTCGGAGTCGAAGTCGGTAAAATTTTGCCGACTCCGACTCCGGCTGTCAGTTATGGACAGCGCATGGGCAGAGTATTTTCTATGTGCATTTAAGTGAACCACCTGTGGCGATGACTATGAAAATAANCAGAATAACATTTTTTCCACACTCTTATTCTGCACTGTTGAATAGGACATTTAACATGTAAACCCAAATGAGCGGTATGATAAAAATATTTGCATTCCGTTCCTTTGGGTTGGCATGTTAAGTGTCCTATTCAACCGTACAGCATAAGAGTGCAGAACAAAAATCACGTTGGAAGCTCTTTCATTTAACAGATCCTCTTCAGATCAAATTACACTTTAGAATAAAGAAGTTTTAAAATGCATAGCATATGTATTTCTTCTCAGTTTTTGCCCGACGTTATTTCACCGTATTTACATTTCGTTATGTAAAAACTCACATAATAGCCGTTTTCACGAAGGATTTATTTTTACCCAGTAGTACCCGGTAGTACCCGATAATATTTCGCGCTTTTTGGGTAATTGAGTCTAGAAACACTGCTTTTCCCATATATTTTGGGTAAAAATTGGAACTTTATGAATTTATGGACATATATCTGCTCTTACAGTGCGAAATTTTCCGATAGTTTTCTTTAAATAATCAAATTCATAAACAAATATTACCGGGTACTACCGGCTACTTCCCGGTAGTACCCGGTAGTACCCGGTAATATTCGTTCATGAATTTGATTATACAAAGAGAACTAACGGGAAATTTCGCATTGTAAGAGCCGATAATTATATTTGAATTCATAAAGTTTCAATTGATGCCAAAAATTATGGGAAAAGCCGTGTTCCTAGACTCAATTACTCAAAAAGTACGAAATATTACCGGGTACTACCGGGTACTACCGAATAAAAATAAATCTTTCGTGAAAACGGCTAATAAATCATACATTTTGAACTAACGGCATGAAAAACACCTTTCTGCCCTTTGATGTCATGACTGCCAGTCTCGATGTTCAAAATAATTTGGCACTCGACCTTCGGTCTCGTGCTAAATAATCTTAAACACCTCGACTGGCAGTGATTTCCCAGCTCCGTTCAGAAACATATATTCTCATACCTCTGTTTTAAATTTCCTATTCAACAGTGCAGAATAAGAGTGTGGAAAAATGTTATTCTGCACTCTAGTTACAGTCGAGCAGCCTCACTAAGGAGCATTAAGGAGCATCTTTGCAGCCTGTACTGCACAAGACAAGAAGAAATACCTTTCTGAACTCTGCTGGTCATGACTGCCAGTCTCGGTGTCAAAAAAGATTGGGCACTCGACCTTCGGTCTCGTGCCAAATCATTTCCAACACCTCGACTGACAGTCATTTTCCAGCATCGTTCAGAAACATATATTCTCATCCTCGTCATTTTGGTGTAAACTGATATACAGTGTTTTATTTTGATACATTTATATGTTGGTGTACCTATACTTATTTGCATACTTTTATCAAAAGCTTTTTTATCACAGGGTTTCTTTTAGCGTACAAGCTTATGCATTGTGCCGTCAATCATCGCTCTGATGTTCAGTGTAGGTATAGGTACTTGTATGTACTTAAGCAAAACTATTAAATGTGCATTGTAATTGACGTAAGACCAGAATAGACACTACGCGTATGGTTTTCAATACACTGATTATTGTTATGCATTCTGGGACTTATAACCATGATGACGTTTCTCATTATTATAATCTACAAACTGTGCTTGTCCGCTTTAACTTGGATAATACCTAATGCTTTTGCACCGGAGATGTTGACCTCTCTGCGGTAAAAGTCAGTTTTACGCATCATTTTCAAAAGGTTTCATTCTGCACTTTTTACGTTAAACAGCACCATTGCATGTCCGAGGACCAACACGCATGCAATTATGTTACAGACCCCTGAACTTACATAGTGTGCTGGATAACTGGACACGGAAATTGTTGTTATGGCGGTTGTGTTTGACTATTCGTTACTCAAACAAGCCCTTCTATGTACCCTCACCGTTGCATAATCATTGGGATTTCTTAGAGATATGTGCTACGATTATTTAAAATAGTCAGCTACGGTCAGCACAAAACCATGCGATGATGGATACCTTCTACTTGTATGTAGAAGGTATCCATCATCGCATGGTTTTATGCTGACCGTTGCTGAATATTTTAAATTATCGTAGCACATATATTTTAAGAAATCACAATGATTATGTAACAGTGAGGCTCCTTCCAAAACGAACATCTTCTCGACCTTTTACTGAATCACATTATTGTTATTTTCCGCAGAATCAAAGACAAGCTCAATGGTCTAAATGAAGACACCAAAGCCAAGATCATGGAGGGCAATGGTCTAAGCGAGGAAGTCATCGCCAAACTCAACAAAGGCCAACTACGGATGCTGGTTCCGGTAAATTTATTTCACGTCACATTACGTCACAGTCACGTCACATTACGTCACATTTTCGGTGCATGCTATCGAATGTATCCCTGACTCCCTGAACCTCAGTCAATAAACTGAAGTCAGTGCTGAATCAGGCAAAACAGGTGTGAAAGGAGTTCCCAAACCCTTCCGAATAAAATACATCGTTATTTCTTAATATACAAGTAACCAGCCAGTGCCTGTTTGTGTTTGACCCCTGGGGCATTCCACGACATTTCGACCATTTTTTATCCCAAATTACACCCTCATCTCTCACTTTTTGTTCAACAATTGTGTATACGGGTTTATCTTGGGTCCTTGACACTTCAAGCTGTGTAAAAGTATTAGCTCGATCTGCGACCGTTCTAGGTTTATTGAGTTAAAGCCTCGCGGGCACATTTGCAGGGTCGGGACGTTTGCAAGAGGTGTTTTCGGAAGCCGAAAGACTGCATTTGACTTAAACCAAGGATGCTAAAAATACTTTGTATAGGCTGAAGTTCACAATGAACAAGTTTTTTCTGATTTTTTTGCGTGACGGCGGCTTAGAATGACCCGTTGACCACGTGACCTTGGTGCATTGTGTTTTGCGATGACCTCGGTGTGACCGTCGGGTACACCTCTGATTTCAATTTTTACCTGCGGTTAAAATCTTGGGCAATGTCTTGCCCTAACATGGCCATTAAATAAAAAACGGTGCGCGTTTTTCCTCAATTTCCTAATTTGCCATCCTATATAGTGGCGGTGTTTGTCCGAATTACCGCCCAAGGGGGAAGGGGAACGGAGCAAAGGTATCTGCCAAAGTCTAGTTGTTAGACGCGATTTTGGACTGTTGTCGGTCTTCAACCGGGTTTTGATCTGGCGTGTGTCTAAGACGGTGTCGTTATATAATTTTATAACACTTTGGTTTAATCTGAGTGGACCAAATTGGAGCCAAAAACCACCAAACCATCACCAAAAGAATCGTTGGCAAAGACGACATCATGCTCCAACCTATGGGACCGATTTGGATGTATCTTAACCATTCGATCCAGCGTGGTTCAAACAATTGTGGAGAATAGTTTATCTAACTTTGGTTTAATCTACAGTGGAGACAAATTAGAACCAAAAAAGTAAAAAAAAAACGTTGCAGACGACGCCATTCTCAGAACATATCAAATTGATTTTGGACAAGATCTTCACCATTCAATCCGGCTTGATCCAAACCAATGCCGTTTGAGTTTTGACCGAGTTTGGTTCAATTTAAGATGGACCAATGGACCGAACCCAACAAAACTGGTGTTTTTGGTCCGATTTGGTCCAATTAAAATTCGACCAAAAATGATTAAATTAATACGGGGCCCTGCTTTGGAACAAGCCTAAGTATGAAATGGTGAAGATTGCGTCCAAAAGCAGTCCCATAGTTCGGAAGCATGACGTCATCTGCAACGATTTTTTAGCGTTTTTGATAAATTGGTCCCGACTTAAGATTTAATCAGATTAGATAAAACTGTCCAACCACAACGTTTTGACCAGCGGTCCGGATCGAAATGGTTGAAGATTCCCGAACAAATTAGTGCATTAAGGTTTCTGAAGCCATCGACGTCATCTGCAAGGGATTTTTACTTTTGGGTCTAAATTTGGTCCACTTAGATTGCATCAAATTAAATACAAATTTACTGGTCCACCGCAAACGTTTTTCAAAGCCACGCCCGGATCGATTGACGAATGATTACGACGTACGCCCCCCAAATCGGTAGATAGGTTTCGGAGGAAAATGAAAAAAAAAAAAAAGTCTCTGCAACGATTTTTTTGGTGGTTTTGGTGGTTTTGGTCGCAATTTGGTCACTTTATATAAAGACCAAAGTCGACTAGACTCTTAGAGGCCCCTCTTGGACCAAGCAGATCAAATGGTTGAAGAATCGGTGGGTTCCAAATTGGAAACATATGGTTCGGACAATGACGTCATCTACAATGATTTTTTGGTGATTTTGGTCTGATTTGGTCCAATTAGATTCAATCAAAGTTGATAGAACTTCTTGAAGACACTGTTTTGGCCGCACGCAGATTAATTGAAAGAGACCTGTTCAAGTCGGTCCGCGCATAGGTTTGAGCATACGAGCCGTCCTACAAACGATTGTTGTCGTTTTTGGTCTAATTTGGTCCACTAAGAAATGAACCAAAGTAGATAAACTCTTATCCACAACGTTTTTTTGAAGCCAACGGCTGGATCGAATGGTTAAGATACTGTCCAAATCGGTCCATAGGTTGGAGCATGATGTCGTCTGCAATGATTTTTGGTGGTTTGGGTGGTTTTGTCCAATTTGGTCCACATTCAGATTAGACCAAATGTGGTATTACAGAATTATATACGGAACCGTCTTAGACCACGCCCAGATCAAAACGGGTGCAAGACTCGCGTCCAAATCGGTCTCATAGCTTGGCAGATATTTGCCCGTTACTCATCCCCTTGCTGGGGTAATTCGTAAAACACGCACGTATATAGATGGAAATATCGGAAATAGAGGAAAAACGGCACCTCTTTTCTCTATTTGACATGCCATTGTTAGGCAAGGCTATTTCTGACAAGCTAATTATTTTAAAGAAGGTAAAAAATTGAAATGCAGAGGTGTAAACCTGAGGGTCCACAAAGGTCATTCCCCGGGCGAGATTAAAAATGTTACCGCCAGGTCAGGCAAAGTGGTCAAGGTCATTCAGTCACGCAAAAAACAGAAATATCAGGAAATAATACGTTTGTTTCATTGTGAACTCAGGCCCGATACTAGTATCTTTAGCATTAAGGGTTTGGTTTTAGAGTGGGCAAAAGTTCCCAGTCTTTCGGCTTCCCGAGAAACACCTTCTAAGCAAACGTGACCCTGGAAAAACGCCCGAAAGGCATATAACTTCAGTAAACCTGAAGGGTCAAGATGCGAGCTAATATTTAATTCAGGCACCGCTGGGGAATTCAGGACGCCAAGAATACACCTATAACAACCAATTTGAACAAAAGTGAGAGATGAGGGTGTTTTCGACGGTCGAATGTCGTGAATGCCCCCCCCCCCCTGTCACGCTTCGGACGAAAAATGTGCTCAATTATTATAACTATAATCAATCGCTCCGCGGCAAGAACTGCGTGTGGCCAGCAGCAGTTCGCGTACCGCGCCTCGGAGCTTGTACAAATGCCCTCCCGACTGCTATGTCTGGACCGCTCCGTACCTACACTCCTTCGGACGTGCGCTGAACCGCCGTGTTCTATTGCCCTGGTACCGCCATCTGGTGGTGGCAGCGCGCGACTGATAGGGCAACTGTCCGACGAGCGTGACTTTGATGCGTGTGATTGAATGATTGCTTTCGTGTTTGTATGTATGTGTGCAGCTTGATCTTTACCCTGCTGTGTTTTTACCTTCAGCGTCAAGCAAGTATACCTGCTTGGACGCTGAGCCAATGTCAGCCTCGTTTTATCGTGGATAGCTCAGAGAATGTTCAATACAAAACAATACAATGCAATATATCTCAACCAGTTTCAGTTTGCCACCCTTGACATTATGTTGCCTCAAACGAGCCAGTGGTGACGTTTATCATTTTATCCTTTCAGGTAAGCCAACGCACCACCCTGAACACCTTTCACAATCAAATGAACCAACAATGACATTGACAACCTTCTTTCCCCTCAGATGAATCGGCTAGTGGCGTCTAACTCCTCCCTGAAAGCGCCGAAACTCCCTCCATTCCTGAAACCTCCATTGATGGTGAACTTCCTCTATTGATTAACGTTTACCTCTTCATATAAACCACCTTGCAGCGTTCCAAATGGCATTGGCCGTTTGGATCGCTCTGTTTGGCCAATACACCACCCTAAGCACCCTCTGACTAGCAGACGAACCAAGACCACACTGAACCTGCTCTCAACTCGGAAGAACCGACCGCTGACACTCAACTCTTCCCCACACGAGCTAAATCTCCCTCCATTGCTGAAACCTTCATCGACGATGAATTCCCTCCATGCCTGAACAATGCGCATTCTGCCGCCTTCAGATGAACCAGGTGGCGGGGCTCAACGCCACTCTCCAGGACAAGGTCTACCAGCGGTTCAAGACGCTCAATGACGGCCAGAGCATGCGTCGCGTGCTGGAGTCGATGGATGTGGCTGATAGGAGCGCCCTCATCACCAAGATCTCTGAGGTCAACGGCAAACTCGGCAGCGACGAGGTAGGACAACAGACGACTGTCTTGGTTGACATTTTTGGATTCTCATCTATTGGCTGATATGTATAATTATTTCATATCTATTAGGATTGGGATTGTTTATGAAAATATATGCATATTAATGATATGATTTCATATCATGAGCACAGATAATAATTTACCATTGGTACATTACCGATTCAACCAATAGCCTTACACAAGTGCTAGCCCGTCCGCTCCGCTGGACGATCTATGCATACAGACTGCATTTTTGCGTTTTTTATTTGTCATATTACCGAGATACTCACCCGTCAAGGGATCGTGGTTTGTGACTTAAAGACTTCTCAATTCGGTGCAAACCGCTATGTTTTTACGTTTCCTGCTAAACCCCTTCTCCGTGCTTTAGATGTCGCTGGTGTGCGCATTGAGTGAATATTCTATGTAGGTGGCGCTAGTGTGCACAAACCACAACCCGTGCCTCGCTAGTTGCGTATAGTTCAAGTTCCGCTCATCAGAGGGCGGACGGCGGTATTATCTGTGGAAGTTGTGTCGTCTTATTTTTTCTAACACAGTCAGACATATTTGCTAGTAAGAGGACGGTTTGATGTTGGGAAATGTAGGGAGCAGAATATTATACACTCATGTTGTTATGCGATCTGCAAAATGATTTATTAGATACTATTCAATGCTCTTGTGTCGAAACTACATAACTGTTCGTACTTATAATACGCATAAGGAAAAAGTTGGATGACGAACAGACAGAAAGACAGACAGACCCTCTTTAAATAGTAAGCTAGATATTGTATGGGGCCACTTAGCTCGATTATTCTAGTATTGTAAAACTGTGCACATCGGTTACATCGAACAAACTTCGCGAAAGACTCCTGGTTTGTTTGGCTGCTTTTCTCTCCTTTTTCGAATGACTTCGAATCGGTATCAATACGCTTAAAAAACAGTGGCAAAGCTCGAAAACAAATACGTTCGGCATTATAACTAGCTAACAAGAATGCGTTTCACGCAGTGGCCGATTCATGCCTTCCTTATTCCTCAGATGGCCAAGAAGCGTCTGGTGATGAGCATGGTAGACAAGCTGGGCGATCCTAGGGAGTGGACTGCAGCTGAGGTGGACATGATGAAGAGCAAGATGGTGCTCAAGTACATCCCGCCGGGGAGGCTGATGATGCTCAACGAAACCGCCATCATCAACAAAGTGTGAGTGCTGCGGATATTGGTGATGTCAGAGTTTTCCTCAGTTATATCAAGGTTAGGAACGCTATATTATTTGTTCACCCGGAAGAGGCAGTACGAAACATAGCAACAATGAGGTGATTAGATTTGTTAGCACTGACTACACAAGTTGTCAGGCTAAACACTGACAGAAGTGTGTGTCTCAGAACTGCCTGTAAAGACACGCAGCTACTTGACTCCTTGGTTTCTGCCACGGTGTCAAGTATTTAAGTGTGTGGTCTGGAGGGCATCAGTGAAATACCGCACTGGAAGGAGGGAGATTGACCCTTCCCGGAGGGCTCATTTTATGTTATCCCGAGGCGGGTGTTTGTAAGGCTCTTTTGTTATATGACTAAACCTATCCTGATTTAATTTTCGGTGAATCCTTCCTCCAAGTGACTAATCAATGATCAGAGGCTCCGTCCACGGGGACGGCGGACGGTCGCCCCCCCCAATATTTTCGGATTTAACATTACGCCTATGGGCGTGCATGAAAGAATCGGCTTCAGAGTGCCTCCATTCCCCCCCCCCCTACCCGCACTTGTTGACGTCCTCCCACCTTCCGTGCGGGTGGCGACAGCGCTGTAATGAGTTGCATGATAGTTTGCATGTGTAACTGTGGTAGGAAAAAACTCGGGTTTTTTTTGAGCCTATCGCATTGAGGTTTCGGTTTTCGCCGCTCTCACTCTGTTAGGTATGTTATCCTCATATCGACCGCAGTGCCAGAATTATCTCCACTCGAAACGCGATTCAGCAGTGAAACATGCATTCCTACAAGGAAAGTAATCGAGATGTTATCAAACGCTTGTATGAGTCATGAGTATACTAGAAAATTTACCATGAAAATTGCAAGGTATAATTAAAATTGCATTTGATTTCAACCTTTCCCAATTTAAGTCCGGAAGCAAATCATTTGAAGAACTGTAATGTAAGAGTTAACACTCGCCCTGGTGGGGGCATTTTGACCCCCCCCCCCTGAGGCTTTTACAGAATAGCGGGAAAACGGCGGTACGCAGCACCGCCAAATTTCGTACAGCTGTTGGACTATCAATTGGCCACACTTGATCAAAGTTTTGACTTCTGGTCATCTCAGGTCAGGTCACCAGGTCGCGTCAAGTGACCTTGCCTCCCAAAATGTTTGTGATCGTGCCAAAGCTACGGTGTTTCTCCGGGCGATTGGAAACTTTCATTATTTCAGGATCATAAGTAGGTATCTATGATTGTTTTATCTCCAACTTTTTACATCGGTGACCTAAGGTTAGGTCAATTTACTGACTCCCCATTATAAGTGAACGGGAAAATATACAAATACTTCCTATTCAAAAATATACATTGAGTCAGACATTCTTTCAAGTTTGAGAGTCATGACATTTTAGCTCATTCGTGATGACCCAGGAGCAATTGCTGTTCAGTGATCGATCTCTGCAAGGTCATCTGAGGTCATCTGAGATAACCAGCAATATTTTGATAATAACTCTCGATAGAATACAGATAGAGACGAGCGGATAAGATCACTGTGTTTGTATCGTCTGGTCACTTCGTTCGATATGCAGCATGACCTACCTGGTTCACCAAATGACCTTGACCTGTGGTCAAATTTTGAAAATGACCTTACCAGGTAACCATTTATATTTGTCAAAGTGCCTCGACGAGACAAACACGATGGTGTAAACATCATTTATCTATCTGTTTAGATAACAAGCTATTCGGAAAGACAGTTTTACCAAAAATGACATTCTGACCTTTGATGACCCCTGAAGCCTAATCTAGGGACCTGAGCTCAAATTTAAGAGCAACGAGGTCGGTTGCATTTCTTCCGGAGCTTTCGATTGCATGTTAATGTTTGTTATTAAGTATCGTAGTTCCCCAGACATTTGGGGTTGTTCGAAAAGAAGCCTTAAAACTAGAAAATTTGACCTTTGATGACCTTTGGTGACCTCGCTATTGACCTGAGAGAAAAAAACTCGAATGTCCATGTCAATAGCTTTTAAATTATTTGTCTGCTTCTTTTTTTCACCTTAAGTTTTCGAGTTAGACGGGGAGTCATTTTGCCCCCCCCCCCACACACACACACACGCACACCATGGCGAAGTTGTCTTGGAGGCCAACAGTGGCGCGGGTTAAAGATCTAACTTTTATAAACTTTTATAAAATCTTGTATAACTAGAAAATGCGAGAATTAATCGAATTCAACTATCCTTGCAACAAAATACAAATTCGAAAATCGCATTGTTCATAACGCTGTTGATCGAACGACTGACACTGGAACCATGCACTGAAGCACAGCAATACGAAACTGAGCCCCGTCTGGTAGCCCACCCCGGTAGCTCGGCCACAGGCCACTGTTGCAGACCTTTGCTGCTGTGTATCGACCAGCGGTCGATGTTCAGCCGCTCTCTATTGACTTACGTTGGCGATCAGCGTGCTGGAAAAACACCATCAGCCGGACAGTGGGCGGACAGCGGACAGCGGACAGTGGACAGCGGACAGTGGACAGCGGACAGGCGGACGGTGAAGGTGTCCCGGGCTTAGTTGGTGCTGCAGAAGGAGCCACGCATTACGGGACATGTGACCACGAGACACGAGGGAACGAGACCGAGACACAAGACACAATGACACAAGACACAAGAACACAAGAGACACCCCAGACACCCAGGACACGAGGGACACGAGGGACACGGACACGACGACACGAGACACCAGACACCACCGACCCACAAGACACAAAGACACAAGACACCAGACACACAGACACAAGACCAGACACTCAAGACACAAGACACAAAGCCACCAGACACCAGACACGAGACACGAGACACGCAACACCCGAGACACGAGACAGGAAGACACGCAGACACGATAAGCCACTCAGGGACACTAGACACCCAGACACCAGACACAAAAGACACCAGGGCAACACCAGACACAGACACAAGACCAAGCAAGACACTAGACAACCAGGAACACACAGTAACTCAAGAACACCAACCGAACCACCCAGGACACCAGACAGTCCAAGGCCACCAGACCACCAAGACACACAGCACGCGAGACGCGAGACGCGAGACGCGAGACAGGAGACTAGGAGGACGTATGGCAGGAACAAGACACGAGGAACGACGTAACCACGAGACACGAGACACGAGACACGAGACACGGAGGAACGAGACACGAGACACGAGACAGAGGAACCACTGAAGACACGAGACACGAGACACGAGACACGAGACACGAGGACACGAGACACGAGACACGAGACACGAGACCACGAAGACACGAGACCGAAGGACCAACGAGACACCAGACACGAGAACGGAGAGTCCGCTTGAGTCATTTTGAAAGGATCTGAAAAGTTTGTTTAATATTTAATGAAAATATCCGTCATAAAGCGTTAATTTATTCGTTCTATTATCATTATCATCTGTTATACCTATGCATAAAGTTGCGAAACTATCACAAGAGTTAGAGCATCCGTCGCGGACAGCATTTCAAATTCAGACTTCCCTGCAACACCGCCGATAGTGGAAACCTTACAATAATCAATTACGCCAATACCTTGCTAGTGTTGCCTTGACTGGCAACGACCATGGAAGCAACAGCCGGACAATGCAACATAACTGGCAGGACGCCAGGAAACCAGGGAGCAGGGGCAGCCGCCCCCCCCCCCCCCCCCCTGTAAAAACAAAAAAAAACAAAAAAACATTACGCCTTGTGGTTCGTGCAGTAAGAATCGACTTCAGTGAATGCCCCCCCCCGGCGCCTGCGCCCAATACACATCCACACACTACACACTACACTTTCGGAAAGGTTCCGGGCGCCCTCGGCTGTTACTGGCTTCAGCCGTTCGCAGTGCGGTCCCCCCGGGCCTCCGGGGCCTCCCGGGCCTCCAGGGCCTCCGAGGCCTCCAGGGCCTCCAGGGCTGTCCGAGTCAGCCGAGCCAGCCGACGCCAGCCCAGTATTTGCACCCGGTTGCCAGGTTCCGAACTAGTATCGCCCACCCGTCCACGGTTACTGTCGTCGCCATGACAAATACGAGGCGCGGCGGTAAAAGGCGGCGGTCGATTTCATCAAAGGGCCTGCTCGCCTGGCGGTCGGACCGGTCGGCTATCCCGGGCTTTAGGCTTTGCACGCTGCTGGTATTGACGCCGGTGTTATAGGAGCGTATGCTGGCAGAACTATGCTGCTGGTATTGACTGCCGTGTTATAGGAAGCGTTATGCTGGCCTTAGAACTTATTGCTGCTGGTATTGACGCTCCTTTTGTCGTGTATATGTTATGAGCGTATGCTGGCAAGCTATGTCTTTGCTGGTATTGACGCCGGTGTTATAGAAGCGTATGCTGGTGCAATACTAGCTACGGTATTTGACGCGGTGTTATGAGAGTCGTATGGTGTGTCCGGGCTATGCTTGCTGGTATTGGACGCCGGTGTTATAGGAGCGTATGCTGTCAGAACTTGCTGCTGTGTATTGATATCGCCGGTGTTTATAGATTCGTGTTTATGCTGGTTGGAACTTGCTGCTGGTATTGACGCGTGGCGGGTGTGATAGTGTGTCGGGGTATGCTGGCAGAACTATTGCGCTTTTGGTATTTGACGCCGTTATATAGGAGCGTATTGCTGGGCGGAAAACTTATGCTGTGGTAGTGACGACGTGTTATAGGAGCGCGTATGCTGGTCCGGAACTATGCTGCGGTATTTACGCCGTTCGGTGTAGATGAGGTATCGGCGAAACATGCGCTGGGATTGACGCCGGGTTGTTATATTGAGGCGTATGCTGGCGGACTAGTGCTGTTGTGGCTGGATTGATCGCCGGTGTATAGGAGTATCTGCAGAACTATGTGCTGCTGGATGAGCCGGGTGTTATTAAGTGTGTAGGCGTATGGTGGCAGAACTATGCTGCTGGTATTGACGCCGGTGTTATAGGAGCGTATGGTGGCGGAACGGCCCGATGGTGGAGTGTATAGTGACCTGGGTAAAACCGAATATCTGGTGACCTGACTGGGAGCAAATAGCTACGATATATAGACCTGCCGTTATCCATGTAATATGTGGAAGCCGAGTAAGGAGCATCAAGCATGGTCCACAATAAAATACGACATGAAAATGGCAGATCATGTTGCAGATTGTTTTCAGGACGAGCAAGGCATATGCTATGCCAAGAAATCGCGGTCTTGTCGGACGTTGTCAGAGTAAAACAGAACAGAAACATTGGAACTGCACGACAGCAGCGATCACACATAAAAATAGCACCACCACGTAGAGTTTCATTATCCTAATTTTGCATATAAGAAATAATGTTGATCTTCAATGTGTTTGAACTTTGCCGCTGGGCTCATGAGCGTAGCGCAATAAGATCTGACTTACAGCTTGTTCCCTGGTGAAAACTCTCCACATACACGTACAACGTGACTATGGCTAATGTAATGTATGCACCTGCATCATTTCAGGTCGATCCCTACCAACATGGACAGCATGAAACCAGCGACGCGGAAGGCTTGGACGGCAAGTAAACAGTATATAGTATACGCACATAATGCACAGGTCCAACCTATTTGACTAATATTTTACACTGAGACCATCTTTTTCGTCCTAAACAAGTAGACGCGTCATACGATTATCAAAGCTGCAGCGCCATACAAGCCACGGTCATCTTTATCACACGTCTCAGCACAAACGCAAAGCAAGAACTGACTGAATCCTCTTGACCCGCTCTCTCTACCACAGAACTTCCGCATCTACAAGAAGACGATGGCAAAGCAGGTCTCCGAGTGGACGGCCGCCGACATCAACGCTGACATCAAGGCCTCCCTCGGCACGGTCCCGATGGACACGTTGAAGATGATTAAGGATGCGTCTCTGTACGATGCCTTCAGCTCGGCTCCATCAGCCAGCACGGTGAGTTGGAAAGGCAGGGGATGATGGATCATGGTAGAGGGGAAAAGGCAGGGGAGGATGGGTCATGGTAGAAGGGAGAAGGCAGGGGAGGATGGGTCATGGTAGAAGGGAGAAGGCAGGCTGGTGGTAGTGGTATGGGTCATGGGTGATTGTTGAGGGAGAAGCAGGATGGGTGTGTGGATGGACCTGTTGGGGTGTATATGGGGGTAATTCGGTAGGAGGGAAAGGCAGGAGGGCGGGGTCATGGTCCTAGAAGGAGAAGGGCAGTGGGAATAGGATGGATCATCGTAGAAGGCGAGAAGCAGGGGAGACTGGGTCATGGTACTGAGGGAGAAGGCAGGGAGGATGTGATCATCGTAGTGGAGAGGCAGTGCTGGAGGATGGATCCATACAGGTTAGGTGAGAAGGAAATAGGAAGGCAGGGGAGGATGGATCGATTAGAAGGGAGGGGGAAGGCAGTGAGGGGAGGATGGATATGGAGAATAGAGGAGAAGGCAGCAGGGGAAGGCAGGTCCATGAGTTAGAAGGTACGAAGGCAGTGAGGATGATCATGGCTAAAGGGAGAAGGCAGGAAGAATGGGTCATAGGTTTAGAGGGAGAAGCCAGGGAGGATGGTTCCACTGTTACGAGGGAGAAAGGGGGAGGCCATCTGGCATCATGGGGTTTAGAGGCGAGAAGGCAGGGGAGGATGGATCAAGGTTAGGAAGGGAGAAGGCAGGGGAGGATGGATCATAGGTTTTAGGCAAGGGAAAGGAAGCAAGGTCTTGAGGGATGGGTCATGTGGGAGAGGAAAAGCAAGGAAGAGGATGGATTCATGGATGTTAGAGCGGGGGAGAAGGCAGGCTCGGAGTGATTGGATCATTGGTTTTATTATAGAAGGGGAGAGGCAGGTGGAGATGGATCATGGTTAGAGGAGAGAAGGCAGGGGGAAGGGGCAGGTTCATGGTAGAGGGAGAGAGCAGGAGAGGAATGGAATCTGGTATAGTACAGGGGAGAATGGCAGGGGAGAGGACTGTCAATGGTAGGAGGGTGAAGAAGCTCAGGGGAGGAAATCAGTGGTTAGGGGGGAGAGAAGGAGAGCGGTCATGGATAGAGGGGTAGCGGTACTTTGAAAAGAGAAGGCGGGACAAAAGCATTGTTAATGGAGGGATTATCTGTGGAAGGTGAATAACTGGATACTGGTAACTGAAGGACACCAGTAAACGAGGGGGATACCCTTTGGAGGACGTGTTTCTGATGAGTGACGGTCGTGGTTGACTTGGGAGTCAGAGCTTTCTTAGTTTACGGACATCTAACGCACACAAGACAAACTAGCAAGACGATGATTTACACCTTTTGATCTGCCATTGTATCGTTATTGTATCGTTATTCTTATGAAATATGTTGTCTTTTAAGTTGTAACGATACCTAGTTGCCATGTAAAGTCATAAACTCTCACGAGGGCTTGCAGGGACTATGTCCACAACGAATCCAAGCACGCTCATCATTAGCCTCTCCAATCATTATCTATCCCTCCAGCTACCAAAAAGAGTAGAAGTGGCGGATATCAAGAATTCTCGACAATACATATACGCCAGCACGGCAAGCTAAATCACATTTCTTTATGGGTGGGATATACATATACATACGGCCAACTCGATCACGAGCTCCCCCCACAGCATTGTTGACTCGCGGCGTGCCTCACGCTTTCCATCAGCGGTGCGGTGGTGCTTGAGCGCTTGTAATGAGAGTTCGGCATGATAGTTTGATGATTAAACTGGTACGTGTCGTTGGCAGAGGCCAAAAATCATTGAAATTTACAGATACTCTCTTTGAGGCCTATGTCGATTTCGTGAGTTTGCGGTGTCCTATCCTGCGTGTGCGTGTGAGGTGTATGAGGTAATCCTTTGCTTAAGCTGCCGCATGCGCCCTGAATTAGTTTTGGCGAGCACATAAAGAACAACGCTGACATTGAACATTTGACCCTATGCCAGGAGGAAGATGACCCCGCGCCTCAGGTAATGTTCATCCGCAGTGCCACCGTGCCAGCTTCTCATCGCTTGGCCGACATTTTTGAGCTGCTGGCTAGATTTTTACAAATGAGGGTTTTCGGTATGACGCATTTTTGTAGATTTTTTAACAAGGAATATGTAATGTAATTTTTGTAGTGGAGTTTTGCAAGACTCGGACGTTTTTCAGATGATAAACATGGAGCTTTTTGGTTTACATATACCATAATCTCAGCATGACATTGTATATACATAAACTGCTAAACGTTGTTTACGTGAAACCTGTACAGTGTACATATGATTATGTGTATTAAATATTTTTTGTATTATGTAGCTACTAAGCTTTGTCAATTAATGCGCTATAGCTTCTCGTAAACTTTGAGTGTTATAGATAACGCTTATTCCCAATAAATAAATTAAACATTTGCATTCATTTAGTATCGATCACATGCAAATTATTATACATGTGGCAATAGTTGAATATTTGCGATGACATTTGTAGCAGTGAACTAATCATGCCATTTCATCAAACGTTAGCCTGAGCATTATTACAATTATTAGCTAAAAAATCGATAACCTTATGCTCATGTTATACAAAAATCCTAAAAAATAATCAAATACACATTATTTTTGTGAAGAAGAAAAAAGTATTGAGGTATTGAGGTACTGCATACAGCATTTAGCACTCATTAGTGGACAAAAGAAGGCTCATAGCATAAAATATGTTTTGGATTCATTTTCGCCATTTTTCACATAAGATGAGCAAGAGCGGACGGCTATCCATTCTCTTACTAATAATAACACTGTAACGCGATTGGATGCTCTCAGTGGTTTTATCTTATTTCTCTATATGTATAGCCTTTGTAAACTCATTAACTTCCACACATTCAGGCAAAAACTATAAATTATGTTAAAACCCTTCTAAATGCTTTAAACAATACATAAACCTAAAACTTTGTAAATATAAACGCGGACAATGATTATATTAGCCGTTTTCACGATGTCTTATTTTGCGCGAAATGTTTTAAAACATTTTAAAATGTTTTAAAATGTTAAATTGTTTCACTGGTAGCCGTCATCACGATGGGCTAATTTGCAAGAAATGTTTTAACCCTCGCCGTATGGGACCGTAGGGCGAGGGTTAAACATTTTTTCGCCAATTAGTCCATCGTGAAAACGGCTGGCTACTACTAAAACATTTCAAAACATTTCAAAATGTTTTAAAACATTTCGCCGCAAAATAATCCATTGTGAAAACGGCTATTGTGTATCTACGCTAACGCAAATTGTCTTTAACTTGCATTTTTGAAAGCATACATTGAATTGGCTCAGAAGCTATATATATATATATATATATATATTATTATTATACAAACATTTCCCGCACTGAGGAAGCCACTGAGGAGGGCGCTACGATGAACACTGAAATGTGTGTTTTTACACCTTATCTTACTTTCAAAACTTTAAAATATAGAAAACTAACTGTCTGACCTCAGCAAAGGTCACGAACTAAGTACAAACAAGTCATACCTAACATTTTACAACGTTATTAATTGCCGGTGTATCCCTGTCAAATTGCTAACGGTTATCATGCAGACAAATTGTAATGGCATCTGCAAACACGAAGCTGCATTACATAAATTATTAATATGCCTACTACGCTTCTTCGTGAACGAAATGATCGTTATGGAAATTGACACTTCATCTCCTTCGTGTACTGCAGAACATGCATAGTCACAGCCCATCCTGGCTAGAAGAAGTCTCAGTTTTCTGCTAATGAGTCGACTCAACCTTGTAACACTATGCTTGTCTGCATGTTTCGCTGTTTCGAGTCCCCAATGACACCCATCATAAGCTGATTTGAAGTAACGAAATGATTTCCCCTTTCCAGAAAATCGAGCCAGCACAGGGCAAGCTCTTGGCAAAGAAGCTGATGTCGGAGTTCAAGAAGAGGAGTGAAGCTAACCCTATTACGCCGGCACAAGTCAAGTCATTTGCATCCGGGTAGGCAAAAACAAAGCGTCACTGACACCTTGTGCAAACGCACTGACCTTGCGCAATACGAACATCAGCACTCTTTTCTCCCACTGAGCGATATTATTTTATTTCTTGATTTCAAATGCGTGAATAGAAAATCTGCAAGTTATTCACGTTTTGTTAGACGCTCTGGTGATTTTTTCAATTGACATCCGCGTTCAATCTTTAATTGCCACAAAATTTTATCGGTAGGGTAAGGCTGGGGCAAAAGCGCCCACCTCCAACGGTCCCTCGCCACCATATCTCCTTTCCTTATATGGATGTTTCGTAAAAGGTAGATTATAATGGTCATGGTAGATTCATTCAATGAAATTTTTTTAATAAATGCATCGATAACGGCGTAGCGTGCCTGTTCTATACGTAAATTGTTCTACATTCCGACCCTGCAAATCGGGCGTTTTGGGCCCGCAGCTATGGGGCAGAAGCCAACGCCCCACTTTGGTAAAAGTATGGTTTATGCTGTGGGATATTTTTATTTGTTTTCAATGTTCATCGTCGCTATACACAGGCATGACCCAGCACTAGGCGGTGAGTAACGACGTAAATCAAGGACGTGAGACCTTGAATGGTTTTTTAACTATCAAGTGACGACGCAACACTGGTAAATTCAAGAAGTTCCTAGACCAGCATAACAGCCTCTTTCCGGCGAGAGACGCGCACGAGAGAGCACAATATTCTCTTTCAATTTTTAGAACACATCAACTTTTATCTTCATTTGTGTCTTCCTTCATGGGGGCAAAACGCCCGTGGGCGCGCTGCCCCACTTGTTACGGGCGTTTTTACCCCTCACAGCTCATTGACTACGGTTTTTTTGCTTTCCCTAAATTCCGCCCAGGTTTTATGCTAAAAATTTGGGTCCAAATGAATCTTCACACCAATATGTTGCATAATCAATGATTTTCACACTCATTCAGGGAATCCCAAAGTTTAAGCAATAACAACCTCAAAACGTAAAAATTTTGACATAACACTTACACTCGCCCGCACAAATCTCAGCAACAGAGTAGCGCTCCCGCAAAATTGGGATTGTAGCCATGTCTCTCATGCTGCTTCAACACAGCTATATCGATTGGTTTGAAAATGTAAATGGTAACGAAATATGATGGGTGGGCGTTTTACCGCCTGGGCGCTTTGCCCACTCTACCCTCTAGAATGTGGGAAACTTGAAATTTTGTTTTTCAACTATCCCTGCTCTTCCCTTTGTACGATAAATAATATGCATATTGCATACCCAATTACCCAATGCTCCTCACGCCATTCATTATCAGAGTGATCCCTGTCATGAGATGCGCTCTATAGGCTGCCCCGCCGAGCGTAGATGTATGCCGGTACAGCCTACCATTGCAGTACGTCGAATGTATACGTTGGGCTGGCGTTGCACAACGCACATTGTGCTGAGTGTCAGTGCATGGGTGTTGTTTTCTATAGGCCTAATAGGGCAAAAGCCCTACCAATAGATTCATATTTTAACATTAAGCCTATGGCGTTGCATGGTAAGAATGACTTGAAAATCTCTAAGTTAACATTGGAGCCCTACCAATCATTTTCAGAAGAAATCGACCCAATGTCAGTGCGCACAGCCTGATCTAATCGGTCGGATATCCGCTGTTCCGGCAGAAAACTGGGGAAGCTGTCCATGTTCATGCAGCCGAAGGACCTGGTGGAGCTGGTGGACTCGACCATGCAGGACCGTGACAGCGAGATCAAGGACATGCTTCGCAACACGTTCGCGAATAAGAAAGCCGCTCGAGGGGTAGGCACTGAAGCTTTGTCTGGAGTGCGTTAGCATAATGTATTGGATTGCATATGGTGTTGTTTTTACTACGGTCAAGATTAAGAATATTGGCAAACCTGACACCGAAGCATGGTTGACAAACTAATTGCTATGAGGCTCACGCGTCGTTTAGGTATTTTACTGAATCAGTTTGCAAATTGCAGATTGTCTGATGAGCAATCGCTTTATTTCAGAAACGCTGTGACGTGTTCAAGCGGACCGAGAAGGGCAAGAACCTGGCAAGCTACACTACTGCACAAGTCACAACACTAGGTAGGTTTGTTGACAGCACGATCACCAGCAGGCTCTTGCACTGGCGGATCCAGTTTTTTTTTCCTTCTTTTTTTTTTTGGGGGGGGCAACTTTCTTTTTCAAAAAGGTATCCTATTTCTTTTTCTCCCCGGATTTGGGCCAGTCACCTTTTTTCAGGTATAAGAGCTTTAAAAAATGAAAAATCGCTAAAACGCAATACTTTGTAGCATATATGATACAGAATATACACATATAAATAGTAATAACGTTTATCTCGAACCGACTCGCAGGGATGTCGCCGATAATTTTTAAGTTGGGGTCGGCTGAAATGACGAAAACAAACGTCTTTGCAGCATTTTAATATGGATTTCCATGTTATAATAAGTACTAGGGCGAATTTTTTACGGGCTTGTCTGATAATACCCAGAAATATAAACGGTGGGCTTCCTGCCTTGTAGAGAATAAGTGTCTAAAATAAATTTGCGTAAGCGATTGCAAAACTTGCCGCGAATCGGCGCGAAATTTTGCAGTTTGTACTATGGATAACTGGATTTTGACTGCTGCAAAGGCATTTTGACGATACATTATTATCTTTCACCGATAAATTGTTAACTTGCACAGATTTCTCCTAAGCAAAGCCATTATACATGATTACCGATCACTTTTTCTTGTGAGGCTTCATCGTTTTTTGGGGGGCAAACAGGCCATGGCCCTAAGTGGCCCCCTGGATCCGACATTGCTGGTAACAGTGTAAATGGTTTGAAAGCAGCAAGAGGCAGTACGACTTTTACGCGCATAAATGGTCCCTGTGTATCTGGAGGAGCTTGGGGGAGATGGCTCGGGGAGATGGTCCTGGCCTGGTCACCTCTATTAATAGCTCTTCGGTCAAGCAAGTTGGGCACCACTGGATCAGGTTCCGGGTGCCGATGTTCGCGTCTTTGCGTTCGCGTCGCCTTTTTCGAAGCTCTGCAGACTAGCTAACATGTCCACCCTAAAAGTCTTAT
Organism: Semibalanus balanoides; assembly: GCA_014673585.1. Lineage (NCBI taxonomy): Eukaryota > Metazoa > Arthropoda > Thecostraca > Balanomorpha > Balanidae > Semibalanus > Semibalanus balanoides. Next base: position 34,135 of record VOPJ01004682.1, read on the forward strand.
AAATGAATGGCCCTGGTTGGCGCACCCCTCAGCGCCCAATCAATTTCGCCCAAAGGAACAGGCCTCCTGCATCCAGACGCACTTAGACTTCTGACTTTAATCTTGCTATCCGATCTCTAATCTCTCTCCTTCCATCCTTCTGCGCCACAAACATGTTAAGTCCTCTTCCTTATAAACGCCAAGTAACAAAACTCGTGGTCGTTGTCACATCGCCCCGGTGACGAAGCCGCCAGATCGCCCCGCATATTCCACCCCTGCTTACAAATACTCTCGGTTTTTTGACCGCTGCAAGTCAACATATGTATCTTTTACTACTAAAATACCAGCGCTGTAATTTTGGCCCGGCCAAACCACATATGCTTGCTCCGCCCCCTTTCGAGGGGAGACTCTTAGGTTTGGCTGGGGGCACCATCGGCCCTGGTTTCCCCCCCCCCCCTTTAGAGATCCCGCCAGGTCGGGCCTTTACGCGGTCCCCGTCCTGCACTGCACTGCCACCTGACCCTCCTAGGCGCTATCTTCACTCTTCTCCCCGCACTCTCCTTCTTAGTCTCTTTTTTTCTCTTCTCTTGAATCCATTCTAGTTTTAGCGGCGCTCCTATCTGCCTAGCAACCATTCACTACCATATGCTTTTAGACAAACGTTTCCCATATTGCCAATTCGTATCATTGACTATAAAGATCTGCAATCGTTGAATGATTAAATAAGGTTTGCATACTCTATTTCGGTTTGCTTTTAAAAGTAAAACACTTTGAAAGATTCCCGATCTCTTTGCTCCGTCATTACTATCTCGCTGTCCTGGCATCATCGATAGTTATCACTGGTCTTTCCTTCCTGATTTCTCCCTGATTAGCATCTCACTGAACATTAACTGACCCGTCACTACTGTTCACTTCAGTGGATGATCTCACTGAACATTAAAAGAAATACTTCACATTGATTTTTTTTCCAAACAGGATTTTAGCATATCATATTGTTGATACAACTTCTTTTTATATTGCCAAAAACAGCCATATATCGCGCCGACTTGGAACAGAAGGACGTACATTATTAATCGTATCAAAACTATACACACACTTTCTAGTCAGCTGGTCCTTACCTCACGCGAATGAACCAAATGCTCAGCCAATCAGACTCGAAGGTAATCTAAAGCTGCAAGCTGATTGGCTGATTGTATAGCCTCTGCCCAGGTATGCACATTTCCTTGCCAGCCCCACATTCTCTACTCAGCCCCACATTCCTTCGCCAAAAAGTCAAATATATTCGGTCGAAGAGTCTTTACAGCCAACTTGCAGATAGGGTTTTTTCACACCGGCTCCAAAGCTTCTATCCCAGTTCAAGGCCCATATTGAAGGTGAACTATTTCCTTAATAACTGGCCCGTCACTGTTCTTCATTTTAGTGAATGACGGATCTCTGGGCTGTGTGCCTCTGACTGGCCCGTCAGTACCTCAACATGTGGATAAAGGACGAAAAACTCACCTTCGATAAGCTGAGTGCCGATGCACTCTCACCGGGACAGGTAAGACATGCAGATATTCTCTCACGGGGGGAGGTAAGATAGGCAGACGTACTCTCACCGGACATGTAAGACAGGTAGATGCACTCTCACCGGGACATGTAAGACAGGCAGATGTACTCTCACGGGGGCAGGTAAGACAGGCAGACTACTCTCACCGGACATGTAAGTAACGCTATACCATTGGCAGAACGAACGAATGCATGCTTCTGTCTGCTGACAGTTTGTAGATCAGCTTCGCCAGGCTGTGGGCTGAAAATACTCGTGCAGTGGTGAACGAATAGGAAGGTAACTGTTCAAGTTCATGGAAATAAGACACCAGGGAATGTAATGTCCAACTAAAAGCTTAAAACATGGGAAAATATACATTTAAGCCGTTATCCAATCTTGTAACCGAACAGCTTTCCGAGGCGATTCACCACGTGAAGCTCCGTTAGAATTCCGTTCCGGGTAGTTAACTCGAGCGGAATGCGGATGGCATGTTCTGGTCTCTCCTTGCAGATGCGGGCGATGGCACAGGCTGCTTCGGGTATGGCAGACTATAAGAAGACTGGTGGCGGACTGAACTTGGCCACCCTGCCGGCGTCGCTGATGTCGGCTGCCGCGCCCAGCGACATCAAAGCGACCGACTGGTGAGAGGCAAACAAAATGGCCGACTGGTGAGGGACGGCGGGAAACAAAATGGCTGACTGGTGAGGGACGACGGGAAACAAAATGGCCGACTGGTGAGGGACGGCGGGAAACAAAATGGCCGACTATTGAGGGACGGCGGGAAACAAAATGGCCGACTGGTGAGGGAGGGTGGGAAACCCGAAACAAAATGGCCAACTGGTGAGGGACGGCGGGAAACAAAATGGTTGACTGGTGAGGGACGACGGGAAACAAAATGGCCGACTGGTGGGGGAATTGCTCATTGATCAACGTGTCATTGTTTTAAAAGTGTCGATATATTATTTTGTTTTCTTAAAATAATGGCATTGGTGATATATATTATTGATCATAGTCTGTTGCAGGGTAGCATGTTGCTGATGAAAAATAACTGTGTACTATCATCATGATATAGGATATGACGGCATCCTCGAAATTCACTTTCTGTTGTTCCCTATTTCGTTATTTGATTTGTCCCCTAACTGGCTACCTGTTGGCTAGTGATGAACGAGGAATCCAGATTGATAAATGTACCTCCACTATACATTGAGCTTATTGAGACTTAACGGCAAGTCAATTTTCCCAGGAACAATCTGAGGAACAAAATCAGCGCGGCGGGAGCAGCCAAGCTGGATAAGCCACAACGAGCCATGGTTGTCTTCAAGGTAAGCAAGGCATAGCAAACATTTCTGGCCTCATCAACTAATCATTCTTGGCTGTGGGAAGACTTATATTTGGCTATTTGAGAGGCAGACTCAGGGCCTCGGCTATTGAATTCTCACGGGGGGGGGTAGTTAAAAATGCCTTGCTAACCTAAGCATATGTTAAGAGTAACTCTACTGAACAATATTTAAGTGTGAATAATGACTATAAATAAGGCAACGTAGGAAATGAAATATTTATTAATAACACATGAGTTGTATACAAAACGTTTTTTTTTTTTTTTTTAGAAATTTAGTCCGAATGTTTTGTATGGATGGATTTCCGAGGAGGACCCGCGCTAAGAAGCTTGTTGCGCAGCCCTGACCCCACCACCCGATCGTACAATTCCCTGTTGGTCGGTCAGATTTAGATTCGAAATTTGGTAGTCCCGACATAGACTGGACAACGGTCCGCCCCCGCTCTTGACGTCACCTGACATTCAGTGCGACCCGCTGCAACGGCCGCAGGCCATCGCCAGTCAAGAGCAAATAGCGAGTGCCGAAGCGACTCGAACCCGGGCTGCACTACGGGATAGGTCAGGGAGCCCAGCGCTCTCTCCGACTGAGCTACAGGGGCGGGACATATATTATACATGTCCTTTGACCATCGACGAAAGTTATTTGACGAAAGTCCATTGACCATCGACGACGTTAGTGCCATACCGGATGTCAAACAGGCAAATTAACCCTCGCCCTACGGGACCGTAAAGAGAGGGTTAAAACATGTATCGCAAATTAGTCCATCGTGAAAACGGCTACTACTAAAACATTTTAAAACATTTTTAAATGTTTTAAAACATTTCGCGCAAAAAAATCCATCGTGAAAACGGCTACCATCTATTACCACTTATTGTACAACTTATCTCTCATATTACGGTTAGACGTGAATAAGTTAAATAATTATGATGCGTTTTCAACGCTTCTTTACTTTCGAATGTTGCACATATCACGCAACCGTGGCATATTGCTTTCAGATTCAGATTTATTTCGCAAAAGATGTACATGATGATGCTTCGTACATTCGCACGTCGTGTGATAAAAACCATGAGTATGAGTGGCAATGCTTAAAACTCGTGACGAACAACTTAACATTTACATACATCACATACACACATACAAAACACACACTCATACATACATTCATGCATCCGCGCATCAAAAGCCTCGTCGGCGGTATCTGCGGCCTCGAAATGCACGATGTTCTGGCTGACATGCTACTAAGTACCGGGCCGATATCGGCTCAGCGTTGACATGTTCTCGAGAAACTCATTCATTCATTCATTCATTCATTCATCATCATTCATTACCGGCCATGCAGGCCAACAGCGAACCGACGCGACGAGGGGCGAGTACCGGTCCTCAAGATCTTCAAAGCTACGCTAGGCAGTTACAAATGGTGTTTTGTTCTTGTTCTTAGTTGAAAGCATACTTCAGTGACCCGTATATCTATTTTACAGACCGTACATTTGTATTTTTACCTGGGAACTGTGCTCCCACTGGGAAGACACAATTGTGTCACGGGGGAGGGGGCAGTCTAGCAATCGCTGCAATGGTATTCGTGCCCCCCTCCCAGTTTAACATGTCATCCGAGGCCATGGAAGAGGTGTCACGTAGTAATTGGATATAGTAGATAACACCCTCGCAAGAATTTTATTTTCCGCATTAACTACAGCCCAACAATTAAACTTGAGCAGCTGATCGGGCACAATGGTTTAATTCCCAGGGCGTCGCCAAAACGATATTTGAAGTGGGGGGACGGACACTGGTGGATCCAGCCGTCGGTTTGGGGCAACTTTTTTGGCAAAAAGGTACCCCATTTTTGTCTCTCCGGATTTGGGCCGGTCACCTTTTTTTGGCATAAGAGCTTAAAAAGCATTAAAAGAACGCAAAAGCGCAATACTTTGTAGCATACATGCTGCGGAAAATACACATATAAGTAGTAATAACATTAATCTCAAACCGACTCGCGGGGGTGTCGCCGAGGTTATTAAGTGGGGGTCAGATGAAATGACGAAAAAAAGCTTCTTTGCAGCATTTCAATATGAATTTCCATGTTATAGTAGGTACTATTGGTTCTCAAATAAGCGTCCCGCTGGTTGGGCCGCAACAGCAGTTACGAGGGAATCACTGCCTTGGAAAAGTATGTGGATTGATGATAGTTGAGTGCCCAGATGAGTGGCTCTCATCTCCATCATTTCTCATAATTTTCCCAATGCGTTATACGCTGTGCTGGCCAACCCAGCGGGACACTATTTTGGAACCAATAGTACCTACTTAAATTATGAAGCGCCGCGAAGCGGCGCGAAGCGGCGCGAAATTTTTACGGGTTTGCCTGATAATACCCAGAAATGTAGACGGTGGGCCTCCGGCCTTGTAGATTTTAAGTGGCTAAACAAATTTGTATAAACAATGGCGAAACTTGCCGCAAAAGGAGTGTTTAAATTTTCCAGTTTGTTTTACTAGCGGATAGCTGATTTTGACACGCTGCAAAGGGCATTTTGACGATCAATTGTTATTTTTCTGATCAATTGTTATCTAATGCCATACAATACATTTTCGAGTATTTATGTACCAACCTTTTTTTGAAGAAGCTTTTTATATCCATATTTATTTCAACCATGGTCAAAACACGTGGGAAAGAAAAGACTAAAGAGGCAAATGTGGTAGGGACAGGCACAGAAGAGACAGACACTATTTTGTATTAGGAAACATTACACAGTGTGCCGTAAACAACCAACAGAGCCCATTTCGTCGCCATGCCCTCATGCTTCTGCTGTCGAACGCTGTTTAAATTGCACTGCAAATTCCTCAAAAGGGAAAAAAGTCAAAAAGGGGAAAAAGGCCGAGCACCTGCTTTTTTCCACGCATACGATATTGAAAAAAAAAATGTTTCCTAGTGAAGTGAAGATAATGCCTGGGAAGATGTCCAAAACCTGGAGGGGATAATCCCCTCCCCGTCCCCCCTGTGGCGACCCCCCTGTTTATCCCATTGTGCCGATGGCAAGTGCCAAGCATATGTTGGCGGTATCTGGTACTGAACTGATACTTTTAGCAATGATCGTAAACATACAATTATCAGTGTGTCAAAATTTGTATGACGACCACCAACCACGAAAGAGCTTTTTAAGTTTCATTTTTCTTTTCACCGTTGTATTATATTCAGACCTGAAACTGTGCTTGGCCGACCTATACTATATGTCTGTGATCTACACCGCTAACCTTGTGTCCAGAGACCTGTGACCTGTAAACTCTGACCTTTGACCCACCTGTGACCTGTGACCTGTGGTCGTCTGGCCTTCAGGGTACCCCCGCTCAGGTAGTGGAGGCTGACCTCGGAGCGGAGTATACCGAACTGGTGCCCGTCGTCGATCTGAAGGCGATGACGGCTGCGAAGAAGAAGATGGGTGAGTGCTGGCCTGGCTGTCGTGGCATGGTACAGCCCGGGCTGCCTGCCCTACTGCTGAGTTTAGAACCTAGAGACGACTGGCATTGATCAGTGGTGTGCTGTTCCCTCGATCATCGTGAAAAGACTAGATAGCATTCCAGGCTCCCGTTTTAGGAAAATTAAACTACCCGTCAAAACATATTTGTCGAATTGTATTGCCTAAATACACTATACGTCCCTGTAGGTGTGGCAAGAACATATTTTGACTTCAAGTCTGCCCAAAACGAATTGTCGCAGACTGACGGCTGTGTTTTACTGCCAGCGGCGATGGCTGCCCCTCTATAAGACTGACGGCTGTGTTTCACTACCAGCGGCAATGGCTGCCCCTCTATAAGACTGACGGCTGTGTTCCTCTAACAGCGGCGAATGGCTGCCCCGCCCGACTCGCCACTGCGCATGCTCAGTGCGGCCGAGCCCGAGACTGCCCTACCGGAGGCCATCACAGCCAGTAACGCCAATAAGATGTACCAGCCTGGTCTGCCGTTCCTGGACGCCAAAATGGTGGCGGCCAGGTGAGCTTTGACGCCAAAATGGTGGCGGCCAGGTGAGCTTTGACGCCAAAATGATGGCGGCCAGGTGAGCTTTGACGCCAAAATGGTGGCGGCCAGGTGAGCTTTGACGCCAAAATGGTGGCGGCCAGGTGAGCTTTGACGCCAAAATGGTGGCGGCCAGGTGAGCTTTGACTGAGCTACGCTGGCTGCACGGTTCAAATAGGCCACTGTGTTCAAATGGACAGACGTTAAAGGGATGTGTGCTACTCAATGGTTCATTGTGGAGTTGTTGACACTAGTCTGTAGTACATATTTTTCTGAATTTAGCCATTGTACTCCTTCATTTCCCAGAATCACTTTAGTTCTGAGATATTCCCAAAGTCGCCAATCACATTCTGGCAGAAGATAATTATCAATGTCGCCAGAGAGCTTTCGCACTTAGAGCCATTGCTCTTAAATTACAACGGTAGCATATATTGTTAGCCTCTGGCCAGTGCGCCATTAATAGGTAACATTTTCGCTAACTCTGTTTATAGTGACGATCGTTTTTGAGTTTTGAAACAAAACAAATGCAAACAGAAATAAGTAAAAATTCACTAAAGGGGCTCCAGACGTATTTTTCGTAACCATAATCAAAGGCAGTAGCGTTCTTACCGGAATAAAAATAATATTTGACATTTCAAAAGAGTAGGCACACTCCCTTCAAGAAGAACGCTTAATAACATTCGTGTGGAAGACAGTCGCAAGGACATGCGTTTTAGTTTGTTAGTGTAAGTGCCGTGTTGTGTCTTTTAAGTCGGTACTATGAAAAGTTTGGCAAAAACTGGTTTTGACCCTCGCCTTACGGGAGGCCTGACAAAGCCCCCACCCCACCCTCTGAGGTTTTTGCTGGAAAAATACGCATGCAATGCATCTTTCTGAGATTGTCAGTAGCTGAGTTTACAGCAATTATACGTACGCTGTCAAAATTGCATTGCAATCTGTGAAGTTGTTTGTGAGATAATGACGTTTTGGTGACGTCATTTGGGTGAAAAACGATAAATATTTGAAAATTGTAGTAAATATAGCTTAGAAGCAAATTACATACAGAAAAAGACAGTGGTCGAAAATGGCATTACAAAAAATGACAGTCTCGAATCAACGAAACTTGATAAACAAAATCATCACAAAATCAAAATTGTCGAAGATGGGGGAAAAAACGAAAGAAATGTGAGAGACTGACGGCTGTGAAGGACAAGGACTGTCGAGCATGGACAGCACCCAAACCATATTGCAAAGCAATATCTCTATTTTTGATCGAGTGATGGCTTTCTAAGTGTAAGAAGCTCATGTCGTATATATGTAAGTAACTCATGTCGTTGACCAGATAAGAACAAATGAGTACCTTTTTTCTGGATTTCTGAGACCAAACTGGTCTAGGAACATGCTTTTGTATTTGCATTTATCCATTTTTAATTTTAAGGTTTTCCGACAGCAAAATCGCTATTCTAGACGTGATTGAGTCGAGGTCATTCACTTGACCTGGTCACCCGTTGACCTGAAACCTAAGGGATGCACACTGTTAGATTTATCACATAACAGGCAACATGCGGTCTTTTACTGACTGCGTTGCTCTATGTTCCTTGGTTTTGGAAGTCACAGCCTCCCCCCCCCACGTACGGCGAAGGTGAGAAAAGGTCCCCTTAAGGCGAGGGGTAATGTTGTTTCATACAAATATGGGTACCTACGCTTAACATGAAACATCCTAGATGAGATGCCCATTTTTAAAAACCTCTTCTGTACGAGTCGGAGGAAGTTTGAGCATTTGGTGACAAGTTGTGTGCATAGTTGTCTTCTTCAGACCTTGCTGACGTGACTGACACTCCGCTGTCCCCGCAGCATCTCCACTGATGAGATCCAGGGCGTGCTGGAGCAGCTGCGGAAAGAGGAGGACAAGGACTCGGACCGCAGCGGCAGCGGCGGCATGTCGCCAGCACTGGTGAGGATCGCACTGATAGCATTTTCATGAGATAAAAGCGCATTTGTATGTTGTTGAAGCAGAGTCCCTTTGACCTATTAGTATATAGCATATGTATTATATACTAGTATTGTTCGATATTTATTCAGAAATACATTCATTTTAACACACTGCGAACGAAATGATCAGACTGTCGGCTTCAAAATAAATCACATAAATACAATGTCAGCTATTGCCTATTTTTGGAATATGTTTGTAGACCTCCTTGATTAAACTTGCATTGTCTTTTTTCATGTACAACACTTCGGGCAGGAGTAATGATCACTTATCTTACGGATCCGATGCATGCATTAACTTCATTTGTCTTTCAACACCAGTTTTGTTCTATTAGGGAGCTAAGACACCAACGTCTCAACTCCCGAATGGAACGGGAGCATAACGTCCGAAGTATACAGCGGTGCCCTTGATCAGGTCATAGCACTGCAGCGTTGTTCTTCAGTGCCCCTGACGCCGCAACGCCCTCCCCCAGTGCATGGTGATGAAGAAAGCTCTGGCCAACGCCACCCAGCTTCTGTACAAGGATGGTGACGATGACGCCTCGATCCTGGGTACCATGTCCGGTGCCGAGCTGGGATCGCTGCCACCCTGCATCGTCGGAAGGATGTGGTCAGTAGCAGTTCACCGACTTCACGATCAGCTCAGTCCTCGCACGTTGGATGGCGTCTAGCCAGTGTGTCTACGACGATGACTGGTCTCGAAGGATTTTCAACGCGATCATGTTTCGGAAAGAGGACAGCGCAATATGCTGAGGAGCGAAACTGCAGTCTCTCTCGAGTCGGTCGAATGACGATCGTATTTTAAAAGTATTTACATTTGGTTAGATATTTATTTGGCAGCAACTATCGTCGATGTTTCTGGTATGTTGTACCGAGAGCGACTTTAGGTCTGGTAATATCCATTGGCATTATCGTTCGTTGATTACACGCGCGATCGGTGCATTTATTACGTTTATAACACGCGGCGCGATCATGAGTAGTTACGATGTCTACAGCTATGATACACTCAGCCCTCACTTCCAGTTCTTACGTGGGTGAAAGGCAGAGTACCACAAAGTCCACACTGGACCAATGGTTTGTGTTATACTCTGCCTTTCACCCCTCCACTGTCTTGTCACCAACGCTCTTGTTCCTCTTGCCAGGCATAAGACGGTGGGAGACAAGGCCACGGCAGGCCAGAAGATTGGGATCCTCTCCAGCTTGAGCCAGGTGAAGCCGATGCAGCTGAAGATGATGGACAAACGCAACTGTCATGGACTCGTGCGCCAGGCACTCAGCGACATGGTGAGTAGAATCTACAAACACAGCTGTCACAGTGCAGTGGATGGTATGAATATATATTATTGACCGGGCCGACGAAATTATCTGGAAACGAGGTTTGCAAAATTAGTGTAGGTCCGAGTGCGAAGCACGAGGACCAGAGCTAAATTTTGCAAACTGAGTTTCCAGATAATTTCGTCAGGCTTAGGTCAGGTAAGATTGTATAATATGTCTAGTATGTTTTTAGCATTAGCGCAAGCATGTGGTAAAGGTTTTCAGCTCTCAGAAATCAATGTTAAGTTCAATTGGTCAAAGCTTTCGGCCCGCCGGGCAATTTACATTTTACCAAACTATGGTTTTTACAACAGTTTTCAAAGCGGAGTGAACATTATGATAAAATAAATACCACACTTAGGCCGATATAATTTCTTTAGACCTCGGTCGTTTGTAAGGATTTTCCACCCTCGACCTTCAGTCTCGGCGGAAAATCCAACAACGACCTCGGTCCTAAATAAATTATTTGTATCGGCCCCGTGTGGTATTTATTATTCCTACATGCCTGAATATGCTGTAAGTATAGCACGAGCCTATTCATTATTAACTAATATTAGTAGTAATTTATTAAGTTTAGGCTGGGAAGGAAAGCCGGTCAAGAAACTTTTGTTTCTTGCCCGGCCTATCAAATAACATGGGAATTTGAGTTGGACAATTTCTGGCCCGACATTTTCCTGCCCGGATCGTGCTATACTTAAAGCATACCCCGGCATGTAGGAAAGCGATCAATCCAGCCGGACCTGATTCAATAATCGTATTTGTGTCGTCAAATAGTTTTTGATGGCTGAATTATCATCGTTCTCATCATCATCATGGTACCTACTTACAACAGTACAAGTAATAAGTAACATGGTCGACCCACCTGTACTTCCTTGACCTGACTGACTGACTGACTGACCTGTGCTGGCCTGACCCCGCAGATGTCGAGTGGTGACCTGACTGGCTGACCTGTGCTAACCTGACCCCGCAGAAGTCGAGTGGTAACCTGACCAACTGACTGACCTGTTCTGGCCTGACCCCGCCGCAGAAGTCGACTGGTGACCTGACGGTGACCGAGGCGGGCACCATCGGAATGGCCGCCACCTGTATGGACGGTAAAGACATCAAGCGCCTGGACATGCAGGCGTTCGACGCGCTACGAATGTACTTCCAGGTGGGAACGCTGCGCTTCAGGTGCTTACCTGAGCATGAAGACACGAACTCCTCTGTGTCCAGTAATAACTCAACTCAAACTCATCTATACTTGTCCTTTGTGAAGAGTAGTCCTTCTAGGAAAGTTTTTTGAAGTCATGTTTGTCATCGTAATCTATATTTAGTACTTTTACGTATTTGACCTAGACTTTACAGTATACATGATAGTGCAGACAATCTGGAGAATGCATTTTCATTCCGTTGCTACTTATATGACGTCACTTTCGACGTTACTACATATGCATACAAACCGAAATTATACACGATACTGTCCTAGCTTCGTGCGTGTGAACGAGCTACCCAATGACGTCACTAAATACATATTGTCCGCCACCAGGACGGATGCATAGACAAGAGCCAGGCAGACGCTGTTGTTGACCAGCTCATCAAGTATTACGAGTAAGTTAAACGACCATAGATGATACCTATAACAGGAACAGAATGGGTAACCCCCACACTAAACAAGCTCACTGGATCGGTGGAGGACGAAATCAGACCACCTTTCTTGTTATTTTTGTGTGAATATCTCCTGATTTTACCAGTCGATATGCATCACTTAAGGTGTTCATCCTAAAGATAAACGGCGCAATGTTTAAAGTAACAAAAAGTAGGTACAAATCAGACGGAATTTTGCTTTGTTAGAGGCCATCAAAGTTTAAAGAACTTGAAAATGTCTTTAAAGTGACCGCAATGAAATGGTGATATGTAAATGACCTGAGGTGAAATGCAACGTCTATCATCGCTATTGTATCATTATACTTTCCAACAAATAATTTAAGCCCATTTTGTGGGCAGATTTCGGGCAATCACTGTGTTCTGTTCCATAACAATGTCAAGTCAAGGAGCGCATAACAAGCAACATTTATAATAATTGACCTCATTTGACCTTGAAGATGGAAGATGGACTAGGGTCATAATATTTTCAACAAACAGAATTTCGCTACTTATTCAAATATTGTAGCTCATATGGGGGCAGAGATCTTAGGGTGGATTCCGCTCACCCTCAAATGTGTGTAATTCTTAGAAGCCCTCCGGGGCGAGTGTTAAATATTCTACGTTGATCCTGAAATGAGGATGTTTGCATTCACCGTCTAACTCTGTCTTAACTATAGGCAGAACTCCTAGCTCAATTGGCCGAATTTCTAGCTCATCTCTGAGCCACGGAAATCACTGCAAGTTACCGAAGTTCAGACCATAAGAGCAAACAATAGCCAGACGACTAGTACTGCTTCTCCCCATTACAATCATCCGGAGTTGTGCACCTTCACACACCTGACAACACTCCCTGGCTAACATTACCCCCTGGCGTGCGCACAACACAGTGAGCCGAAGGACTGGACGAGCCTGGAGCCTATGTGCGGTCTGCTGCCTCTGATGGACGACTCTCGCCTGCGGGAGATCCCGGAGACCCGCCTGGCAGCCGCCTGCGGCCCCGGCTCCGGCGCTGGAGGACGGGGCAAGGAGGGCATGCAGCGCTTCGAGAAAACAGCTCAGGTTAGAGACGTTTGGGAGAGCTTCAGGGACTGGGAACAGGAGACTTCCAGGGACGGGAACAGGAGCTTCAGGGACTGGGAACAGGAGCTTCAGGGACTGGGAACAGGAGTTTCAGGGACTGGGAACAGGAGCTTCAGGGACTGGGAACAGGAGCTTCAGGGACTGGCAACAGGAGCTTCAGGGACTGGGAAGGACTGGGAACAGAGTTTCAGGGAACTGGGAAAGGAGCTTCAGGGACTGGCAAACAGGAGCCTTCAAGGCGACTGGGAACAGGAGCTTCAGGACTGGGAACAAGAGCTTCAGGGACTGGGAACAGGAAGCTTCAGGCTGGCAACAGGAGTTTCAGGGACTGGGAACAGGAGCTTCCAGGAACTGGTGAACAGGAGCTTCAGGGACTGTGAACAGGAGCTTAGGGATTGGCACAGGAGCTTTCAGGACTGGGAACAGGAGTTCAGGGACTGGGAGCAGGGCTTCAAGGGGACTGGCAACACGGAGCTTCAGGGACTGGGAACAGGAGCTTCAGGGACGGGAAACAGGAGCTTCGGGATTGGCAACAGGAGCTTCAGGGACTACTTGGGAACAGGAGCTTCCAGGAACTGGGAACAGGAGCTTAAAGGACTGGAACAGGAGCTTCAGGGATTGGGCAAACAGGAAGCTTCAGGGACGGGAAACAGGAGCTTCAGGAACTGGGGAGGAGCTTCAGCGGACGGGAACAGGAGCTTCAGGAACGGGAACAGGAGCTTCAGGGACTGGGAACAGGAGCTTCAGGGACTGGCAACAGGAGCTTCAGAGACTGGCAACAGGAGCTGTCGCTCGCAGAGATGGCCTCTGTCGTAGGTTTATCGTTCCAGGTATGTGGCTTGAACTGAGTGGTGGCTCACATGGGAAGCCTGCATTGCGAGTTAGTCAGGACGGGACTTGGTCCCAGTTTATCGAGCTTCAGAGGCTGGTGGCTGCCACATTGTTTTGTGACCTCAGGTGCGACATTGCACAGAGACTAGAGAGGTTGAACAATTAGGGAAAACCTTTTTAACGAACGCCTAGTTCATTGTTTCAAGCTGCATTTGCCCGTAGTGCAAGGAAGCACATCAGATGAACACAAATGTTCCCCATTCATGCAGTCGCCTCAGCATGACAAGTGGCCGGACTACGGATGATATATAGGCGCCTTCTCAATCACACGGCCAGTTTGACAGTGTGAGCCGTGTTCGGCTTCAGATGATCTGTAGGCGCATTCGCATTCTCGCGGCCAGTTTGACAGTGTGAGCCGTGTTCGGCTTCAGATGATCTGTAGGCGCCTTCGCGTTCTCGCGGCCAGTTTGACAGTGTGAGCCGTGTTCGGCTTCAGATGATCTGTAGGCGCCTTCTCATTCTCGCGGTGCCATTGAATTGTGAGCCGTTCGGCTCAGAATGATCCTGTAGGCGCCTTCTCAATCACACGCAGTTTGACAGTGTGAGCCGTGTTCGGCTTCAGATGATCTGTAGGCGCCTTCTCATTCACATGGCCAGTTTGACAGTGTGAGCCGTGTTCGGCTTCAGATGATCTGTAGGCGCCTTCTCATTCTCATGGCCAGTTTGACAGTGTGAGCCGTGTTCGGCTTCGCAGATTCGATCAGTAGGCGCCTTCTCATTCTCGCGGCCAGTTTGATGATCTGCAGGCGCCAGGTGTCGGACGCCGACCACAAGCAGCTGATGGAGCGCCGGATGAACGTGGGACGCCGCGTGGCCCGCGGCATCATGATGGCACAGAAGGAGCTGATGGACGCGCTGAACACCACGGAGCCGGCAGCGGCCACCAGCGACGCCGCCGCCGCCGCGCCAGTGGCTAGGTCAGTCCAGGGTGGAAATTCTATTTTTTGTGTTGGTGTAGGAGTACATATCTTTGCAATGGAATTGAGTACACAAATACTCAATTCATAAATGTAGCTTTCACAAAGACATCTATAAATGCAGATTGGTGGTAGGTCAAAAATAAGAAATATTGATATATTAATGATGCATGTTCTACAAATTTGCATGTATTCATATATTCATGTATACCTACATGTCAATGTATTATAAATATTCATTATAAATTATAAATATCAAATAAATATTCAAGAGGAGTGCAAAAAAATACATTTTACCAGTCATATCTTGTGAATACAACATTTGTTGGTGGTCTAAAAACCAACCAACAACTTTTCAGCACTTGGTCAGTCAGTATTTGCAGCAGGAGTGAATAGTTAGGAAGGCTTACAATAAACAAGACAAACGGCTTCAAGTTACTCATGACAAATGTAAAATCAAGCTGAATGACCAGTCTTTTGCGCAGCACACTAAGAACATGTTGTTATAAATACGTAATAAATTGAATAATTTTGGATTTTTTGTTAAATTTCTGGATTTGATAAACAAGTAGGGGTTGGCGGGTCAATGCCAACACCAATCATATTTTTGCTCATAACTAGGTTGATTGATAATCCTGGACATTTTTTAGATGTCATAACTAAACGGCAGCAGCACCTGACTTGACCCTGTTTCAGTCACGACAGTAGCATCTGACCTGAAATGAAATTGCCTAGCCTGANCAAGCTCTTGGAGGTCATATTTTGGCGCCAACTTCATCCAGTAAGTTGGCACTTTTTACCACCCCTGGGCGTCCATTTCATATTATCAAGATTTAGACTTTGAATTAATCTTGATATTGTTTTTAATGTGGCCACTTAAAATCAACAAATACAACATAAATACTTCACTGGGACATTGATGCTTCCACGTTCGTCTTAGATCAGCAAGTGTCCGATTTCAAATGCGTTTGTTTTTATCTTCGTCACGGCACAATGTTTTTTGCACATTTATTCATATCCTTAATAGCGGATTACAAATAACTTGTGTGTTTGGCAATGGCTACGCATTTCTGTGATAGTGCGCTAGTATATTTTAGGACAAGTTTGATTCATGTCTAGCACAAATTATAATATATGTTTCGATTCTGTAATCGATCAATGTGTTGGGACGCTTTAATGTCAATAGTAAATGAACGAAAATTAGCATCCATATTTTATTTGGTCGCTGTATATAGTGGGAGGGGTAAGATGAGATTCAATTTGGGCATCCACAATCATTTTCATAAGCCACACGCCTGCTTTGCACAATGCACATTTTTGCCACCTGCAATCAACACTATTCAATTTCGCTTCATTGAACTTGTCTATTAACAATACAAGTATAAACGTCACAATACAAACGGTATTATTGATATGTTTCGTGGCAACCATGTACTCATATAAATACTTATAAAGATGTCCTTATACAGAAATCAATATCTACATTTTTTGCAGCATCCTCTACACGGGTTTAATCTTATTTCACCGTCAGCTTCAACGCAGAGCAAGTATTTATTCTACGCGTTTCATACTCCGCGCAAGGGGATCGTTCATGAGTTGTTACATATTTCAAAAAGTGGCAGTAGGTATGCTGGGATTCAAATAGACTCAACAGCGACGAGTGCTCATTACAAACGAACGAAGCATGGGGAAAGAGGGATTACGAGAGACATCACGTGTGGGCGCCACAGCAGTCATCAAACCTAGTAGTTGACTATCTCTAGACCGGGAGACCATTTCCGGCCAGCGAACATCGCAGCACATGCATGTGCTGCTGTCATGACAGCAGAAGCGCAACACGTGACTGATCTGAAGAGGATCGGCTAACGAAGTCAGAGCGAGGGGGCTGCCTCCGTCACCTGGCACACAGCGAAAATACTCTCAATTACAAATAATTGACCTCTGGCTCCGTGAAGAAGTCGGCGCGTGGGTGATGCCATTTGTTTCATCTCGTTCGCCTTCCCTTGATGTTTCGACAGTTTTTTCTACAAGTCTACGCCTGGATTAGCTCCGAGCTCCGACTGCCAGCGTCGTTCTGTCTGTCGTATGTCGCCTTTTCCGTTCACGCTGCCAGTGGGGCATCATGCCTTTTTTTCTCTCTAGTTTCGCCAACGCATCGGACAGACCCTCCGAGTTCCGACCTCCCACCGGGACATGTGCGGCTCCTCTATCGGCGCTGTCCTCGTTCCGCGTACTGTATCTGTTTGGTGCACGTCGTGTCTGTGTGTGTGTCTGTGCTGTCAGTCTGTCTGTGTCGTGCTGCTGTGTTCAGTGGCGGATCCAGAAAATCTTCAGGAGGGGGCCATCAATCTGCAGTGGTGCCCTACCTATACCCAAATCTGAAAACTCGAACGGTTTTGGTTCCACTATAGTTTTTTAGGGTGCCCCTATCAAGCAATTTTTTATTTGCAAAATGTTAAGGCCTCAAGGTCAGCAGAGTGCCCCCTCAGCCGGCCAGGTGCGCCCCCTAAGCGCTAGAGTGACCCATTCAAGGCCGACAAGAGTGCCCCTCAGGCGCTAGGAGTGTCCCCCTCAGGCGACAAAGAGTACCGCCTCAGGCGACAAAGAGTGCCCCTCAGGCAACAAGAGTGGCCCTCTCAGGCAACATAAGAGTGCCCCCTCAGCAGGCGGCAGAGTGCCCTCAAGTTCGAGCCCCAAAAGGGGGGGGGGGCCATGGCCTATGCCCCCTCCCTCTTGGATCCGCCACTGGCTGTGCTGCTGTGTTGCCGCGGTGTCTCGCTGCGAGGGCCGGAAGATCCCTACACCGCCGACTGTCGACGCGACAGAGGGTTCTTTCCCAGTCTTTCCCGCCTGTTCTTTCTGCACCGAGTCAGTGGTGCTTACAATACTTTTCGCCAGCACATTATGCCCATCCCCGGCGGTCCGAACTGAGGCAAGCTCTACAATCATAGCTGACTGACCTCTGGGCTAGCTGACCTGGCTGCACTGCGCTCTGACCTGACCTGGCTGCACTGCGCTCTGACCTGACCTGGCTGCTGTGCGCTCTGACCTGAACCTGAGGCTTGCTGGCTCCTCTGACTTGACCTGGCTGCAACTGCGCTCTGCACTGACCTGGCTGCTGTGGCGCTCTGACACTGACCTGGCTTGCACTGCCGCTCTGACCTGACCTGGCTGCTGTGCGCTCTGACCTTTGATTTATGCTGCTGGTGCGGCTCTGACCTGACCTGGCTGCACTGCGCTCTGACCTGACCTGGCTGCTGTGCGCTCTGACCTGACCTGGCTGCTGTGCGCTCTGACCTGACCTGGCTGATGTGCGCTCTGACCTGACCTGGCTGCTGTGCGCTCTGACTTGACCTGGCTGCATTGCGCTCTGATCTGACCTGGCTGCTGTGCGCTCTGACCTGACCTGGCTGCTGTGGGTTGTCTCCCATGACACCGCCGTGCCGTGCATCTTCTGTGCTGTCCCTGGCTCGTGTGAGTTATATGACGCTGGTGTCGCACGGTTAATTAACTATAGGCGTCTCCTCGCGGCACATTATTCAACTTCTGCGGTTTGATTTCAGTGCAGTAGGTAAGTGCTGGTAGCGAATGGAAGTGCAGACACCAAGGTATAGCGATCGAGGACGCATGCATCGAAGAACATATAACATACATATGTTTCGTCAATGGCTCACACAATAATTGTAGGTATTAGGCTGGTTTTCACTATACGACACAGTCCGATATAACAATAGGGATTAGTGGTGTCAATCGGTAACCAAAACTTTGGTTACCGAAACATTGTGTGACCGATTTGGTAATCGGTCGGTCAGTCTTATTAATTATAAAAAAAAATCGGTCAGCTTGATCTTAAATAATTCACTTTTTTGCCACATTTTTACGCATTTTTATTTCAATCCAACAATTAAATGCACAATTTGATCAAAAATCAAATAATGTCTTTTTGAAAACTGCTCATGTGCGTTTTATGAATTATGATGTGAACAAAGCTGTTTTTGACAGTGAGTATAAATAAGTATACTATTTGAAAATCAGTCAAATCTTGGACATTTTTGGCCTTAACAAAAATTGGTCAATATTTGGACAACCAAAATGCCTGCTGTTCGGTATTAGATTGGTTTTGGTAAATACATTTCGGGAGACATCACAAATAGGGATGCAATGGAGCGAGTCTCGACTCTCGAGCCTGCTCATTAGACTGAGGAGTCCGACGATCACCTTCTCTGTTGGTTGATAGGAGCGATCAGAGGCCTATTTAAAAAAAAAAAATATTTGTGATTGCAAATAATTTCTACAAATGTTTGGAATTTGGATTTCACAAAACATCAGGGCAGTACATCTCAATTTACTATTTACGAGCTATTTTACACATACATTGCTTGTAAAAATGTTTGTAAAAACGCAATTTATATTTCTCAAAGGTTGACTGCAGTGAGGAAATGTTTGTAATTACAAGCTTGTAATTCCACTGGGCCAGAGGTTCTGAATTTCAGAAACTGCATCAATAGTTTACGTTTTTTGCTGTTAACCCGCGCACTGCAGGGGGTTCGCGCCGAACACGAACTGCAGGGGGGTTGATTTCCGCCCTCCCCGTGAGATCTTCCTATAAACTTACTCAACGTAGCGACAATGCGGAAAACGGCATTAATAAGACTCTAGGCAAGCCTATATCGAAAGTATTTTCAGTCATTTTCTTGGATCAGGTTCACAATTGGAGGTCACCAGTGGTCACCAAAGTCAGATTTTTCCGGTTTTAAGGACTCTTTTAAGGACTCCTTACCAAGAAACCGCCGGATTATCTCGGAAAACTATTGATACGCTAGAGCAAACGATTTATAGAGGCATCGATAGCTATTGAAATTTGCAATCTCATGTTCCTCAAAATTTGAGCTCAGATAATATTTAGGTTCCAGAGGAATCAAATGGAAGTCACAAATACTGTTTTTAGCAAAAACATGTTTTTTCGTGAATAGCATGTCACCTAAAAAACAGATAGGGAAAAACAGTTTGAGAACGCCATCGTGTTTGTCTGCTATTGATGCGCTTTTAAGACCTATATACGGTGACCTGTTAAGGTCAACTGGTCAAAAATTTTGACCTCAGGTCAAGGTTCATTTGGTGACCCAGGTAGGTCATGTTGCATATGGGGCAACGCGGCCACGATACGAAGCACATTGGTGTCAACTCAATCGTCTCTATCTCTTTTTATATCAACGAGTTATTAGCAATCATTGCTGATGACCTCAGGTTGACCTCAAGATGACCTTGTAGAAATCAATAAGCTAATTAATTTGCAACCTTGATCAATTTAGAATGAGCAAAAATAGCATGATTCCTGGAAGAATTAACCTGATCCATATGCATATTTTCTGAAAGGGAAGCATTTGTTATTTTCCTATTCACTTATAATGGGGAGGTCAGGGAAATTGACCTGACTTTGGTCACGATACAAAAAATCCGAGATAAACGAATTGTAGGTACTGATATTCTTATGAAATCCTGCCAAGTTTTCAAAACTTTCGACAAAAAGACTTGGTGGCTTTGGCACGAACGGTTGCAGCATCGCAAACATTCTTTGAAGGTGAAGGTCACTTGACATGGACCTGGTGACCTGATCTGAATGACTCAAGTCAAAACTTTTTTCAAAAGTGTGTGTAATTGAATGCAAACAGGTGTAACAAAAATTTGGCGGCGCTCGCGCCGCCGTTTTTTGGCACTAACTGCCTGAAAAAACCTGAGGGGGGGCGGAATCAACCCCCTGCCAAGTGCGCCGTATATGTGTTGTTTTATTGGTGGGTTGTTCGTTGCCGAGGTTGAGGGAACTCTGCTCCTCTCCCAGAGGTGAGCTTTGGTCCAACCTCTTCCCCCTCCAGCATCCCCCTCTGCCCTCCCCCTCTCCAGCTCCCCCTCTGCCCCTCCCCCTCTGCCCCTCCCCTCTGCCCCTCCCCCTCTGCCCCTCCCCCTCTGCCCCTCCCCTCTTCCCCACCCCATGACCACGTCCAGCGCTGACTTGCAGGATGTTTATCTGGGCTGGCCGTGGATGACCCTGGATGTCACCAGTGTCGCCCGGGTGTCGTCTTTTAACGCTGCCTGTCTTATGTGAGCGGGCCCGCATGCATAATTCATGACGTGGTGCCGCCACCGTTCCGCTTGACATCATGATCTCCCGTGTTTTCTGAGAAGCTTCATTGTTGCAGGGTTCGGCCACTCTGAATCAGGGCATTTTCTCATTGTCCGGCTTACAATAACAGATAGTATTTCATGTTACGTAAAGTTTAACTTCTACGTCATTTCTGTTCAGAAGAAAACAAATAAGCGGCGAAAAGCAACATGAATTCTGGACAGGGTTATTATTAAATGTCCATAATACTCTCCCGATTTCGTTGCAGGCTCTGCAATCTATATGTGCTATCCAAAAAACTTACTGAACTGAGCTGAAACTTCTGAACTGAACTGATACAAAACTTCTTAATGAAGAAACTTCCTTACTTAAACGACTTCGACTACTGGGTCTGCTTTCCCTGTATTATAGAAGAAGACGTGGCAATATGATAGTGATGTATCAGCTGTTTGATGGAGGAGTCGATATATCTTCTGATATCCTTGTCTCTCCAGCGTTCATTAGGACAACCCGCGGACATGCGTTGTAGTTACATAAGCCGCAAGTAGGGTCACGAGTCCGTCGCAACTCGCAGTACATTTCCTGTCAGGGTCATGCATCACTGGAACTCGCTTCCTGCCTCTGTGGTCTCTTCTCCATCGCCCAACCTGTTTAAGGCCTATCTAGATGAACACTGGGCTCCATTTTTTGTATTATATGCCTGATCATGGTCAACGTACCTAATCATGCGCCACCAAAACCATACGTTATCAAGACAGCTATATGATCCAACTTGTTAATGTATGTTGAACTCGTGTGTTTAACCTTATTTGTGTTGTAATCGTGCGTGTGTGTGTGTGTGTGTGTGTGTGTGTAGGTGTGTATGTGTGTGTGTGTGCGGGTGTGTGTGTGTGTGTGTGTGTGTGCGGGTGTGTGTGTGTGTGTGTGTGTGTGTGTGTGTGTGTGTGTGTGTGTGTGTGCCCGTGTGTGTGTGTGTGTGTGTGCTGTGTGTTTGTTTGTGTAGCAGGTGTGGATGACGTGTAAGACGTGTAATTCAATCATAGGAAAAGTCTCTAAGTTGTAAGACGCTAGGCCAAATAGTTTAGAAGCGGCAAGCCAACAACTACCGGGTAGGCAGAATCTGCCCCCGCAAGGAATATAGGGTTAAGGCCTTGTTAACGAACTTAAAGTTAGCGGAGCTAAGTTTAGTGGAAGCTAATTGGTCCGCTATCGGTTTCCAAAGTTAGCGGAAACGCTAATGCACTTAACGAAAAGTTAGCTTCGCTAATTAGCGGTTAGTGGATTAGCGGAACCGTGCCCACCACTAAATGAATTTTATAAATTCTGAGTGGATCATCTGAGTGGAATGTATGCGAAATGTGCATTTCAACGTACATTGGCATAGTACTATGAGGATATTTTTTAATCATAAATGGCCTATATACATATTGCAGCGACTTTTAACAATGGAAATGTTAATAAATGTTGTATAATATGGCCGGTAGCACATATCCCTCAAAACATTTGCTGACTACAGTTTATATATTGCTTACTCCCTGCTGTTTGCCTATTAATTGCCGACGTCCTGTGATTTTTACTTCGACTCTCCGTCGTCGGTTGGAAGCTGGCGCCAACTTCCGTCGGTGCACATGTTAATATGCATCTATGTAAAGATATATAACGTGTTTGTAATGGCATCTGCAACAGTAACCCATATCCAGAAAGTACCATGTTTGTCATATCATTTTCAAGTATAGAATATTAGTTCTCCATCACATCATCAAAAGTCAGCAGGTAATATTATGGAAGCATCCTAGAACGTGAGAACAACACTCGGAAACGGTTAACTCTGGCAAGTTGTACTTTTACATGTGACAATGTGATATATTTAATTTATTTCTCCACGAGATAAGCAACCAATGTATTCATTCATGTAAGTCAAGGGCAGGGCAAACCACAAATCGCGATGTATTGTAGGTCATGTCACGATCCGCACGAAATGTTCATCCTGCTGGATTTCCATAGGCTGTTTTAGCAGTCCGAACAGTGACACATGTTCTCACTTTCCTTGGTTATCCGGGCTTGCAAGTCTTACTTCACTGTCACCTGAGACATGCAGATTGTCCAGTGCGACATAAATCACGAGTCCATACACATTTTAGCATCATTTTAGCCGTTTGGTCATGCGCAATAACATGTTGCACGTGCACAATATAGTTGTATATTTCCTGAGGCTGGAATCTTATACCGATAATTATAGACACGAGGCAGTGGACACTAAACACGGACAGGGGTCAGAACACGCCTTTGCTTCGACCTAGTCATCAGCCTCGTTGGTTGGTTGATTGTGGGTTTAATAACGCATCATTTTCGGCTCAAGTCATCAACTGGAACTCTCACTCTACTACAATGGTTGTATAGAACCATGTCACATATTAGCCGTTTCACGAAGGATGTTATTTACCGGGTGATTGGGGCGTTTGGGACGTTTGGGACGATTGGGGTGATTGGGGCGATTGGGACGTTTAGTTTAAATGGGGAGTTTGCGGAATAATTTTGACATTTTGGAATTAGAGTCATTTTGGACCTAACACCGTGTCACGTGGCCATAGCTCTTACATTGCCCCCCCCATTAAACCAAACGCCCCAATCGCCCAAATCGCCCCAAACGCTCCAATCACCCGGTAAATACAATCCTTCGTGAAAACGGCTATTGTGCAGGGTCCCCGCCAGGAAGAACCCTACCCCAGTCACAGACACATTAGGCAAGTATCTTCGTATCTATCACTGAGCCAGATTGCCACCAAGGTCACCGGGTTTCACTCATCTCCGTCACCAAGGTCACCGGGTTTCACTCATCTCCGTCCAGGAAGCCTCACGTGCGCCAGGCACACCGTCTCTCTCTTGGTTACAGCTGGTTCTAGATGACGTCATTTCCTCTCGGGACTCTCCCTCGTCTGCGGCGGGTCCGTCCCACCGGTAATACGATGCTCGTAGGGATTCTCCACTTCAACGGCCGCACGGCTTCGTGTATTGCTTTGCCATGCCTTGTCGTATGCTTGCATAGCCGCACTATAGTTAATTATGTCCCTGTATAGCCGTGCCATAGCGTGTCATTCCCACTAGCCGTGATCCAGAGTGGGGGGGGGGAGGGGAAAAAAGCCCACCATTCCACGCTCGACAGGGTGGCGTAGGAAACTAGCCATCTCCCCAAAAACAAATCTGCTGAAACTGGTGATGAAAAGTAGGTATTGACTGCAAAAAATAACTTATTGCAGAAAAATACATTGCTTTTGTTTGTTTCGTTCGTGTTTCCTGTATTTGGTAGCAGTTCTGTAGTAAAATCGTTATTTTAACCCGGCGTCCAGTTTAGTTTTACCAATCTCCAACACCTCTTGCTGAACCATCCCCGAAGAAGACAGCTCAGGGTTTTTCAATGTGGAAAAACACAAATCTAGATAAAAGTAGCGGAGGCACGTGGTCAGGATTTGTATCAGGTGGGGGAAGCTACGTCGGTGATATAATCGAATTCTGCTCCTCAGACATATGTTGTCAATGGTGGATCCAGGGAGGGGAGGGGGAGGCAGAGACAAAAGCTCCCATAACACGCTCAAAAGGGGCGGCTATAGAAATTAGCATCCCCACACACACACAAAAATCCGCTGTAACTGGTGATGGAAAATGGGCACTGACCACGAAAAATACATAATTACGGACAAATTAATAATTATGTTTTGCCTCGTTTGTGTTTCCTGCATTTGGTTGCAATTTGGTAACAGAAGGGCACCCACGTTGTAGCCAGAATTGAGCACGTCGGTGGTAGAATCAAACTTTGCTCCTCAGCCATATGTTGTTGATCGCGAGAGGGTAGGATCGGGTCGTCAGAGAATCTAATTTTGTCTAGTGTTGATGGTGCGCTCTATTGATCAGGGGGGACGTCCCCGCAGTCCCCGCAGGGGACCTTGGATACGTCCCCGCAGAAGGGAGTAGGGAAAGTGGCGCGTCTGACGCTATTTTGATCCGGAGCAGTTCACAAGCAACGTAGCTTTTGCGCGGTGGCGATACAATAACCAACGAGGCTTATCCGAAGTGCCAGTGCTCAAAACGTGGCAGGTTTCGACGATATCTCGTCGGGGCAGGGTTGGCACCACCGCATCATAATTGGGGCAGCTTTGCAATTTGGAGGCAGTCTTATTTTTATTCGCTGCCATATTTTATCATTTCAAAAAAGTATTTACTTTGCAGGTCATTTTGTATTAATATAGGTACTATGTTTTACTAAATATAGTGAATTGCTGACATTATATAGTACATCGATTAGTTATTTATAACATATACTGATCATGCCGAGTAAGAGTTGCCCTGCATTATTCTTATAAAATAAAACATGTTTTCGCCGTTGATAGTACACACACTAGTGCTAACCTGTCCGCTCCTCTGAACGATCACAGGTTAAGTGGTGGTGCAAGCCAGTGATGAGCAATGGGGTGGGGGACAATTTTATAAGGTACCAATATTTGGGGTTAATAAAAACAAGGATAATTTTTCATAATGTAAATTTCAGCCAAAAATCATAAAAATTTGAAATGAGCTCAGAAATGATTAAAAACTTAAACAATTAAGCTCATGTCCTTGTAGTTGTGTCGTCGCGAAAACACAAAAAAAAAAACATGACAAAAAATGACGCTGATGCGACATCTTCTGCGCGGCAGTAAAAAAGCTATGGTATTATTTGCAGCGAGTCTTTTTTTTTCTCGCCACAAATGTTTAAATCCCATTTAATATCTACTATGTATATACAATTATACATCTATATTGTATATTCAAACAGGGAGCTTATTTCTGGGAATTGGTATTCATTCGCTAAAGACCATCTATTAGGTACCACCATGCGACGATATTTGATGAGAGATGTTGTACAGCTTCGTTGGCAAATAAGGCAACATGATGTATAAGATCTAAAGATTCAGTGTCTTTATTTCACACTGAATCCATTAAATGGCAATAATCAACCTCTAACATTGTGTAAATGTTGTATTGCAACGATTCATCCATCGGATTAGACGAAAATACATTCATAAATCACCTTTCACTATTCTTCACAGGGCGTGTAAGCTGTTGGGATCGAAAAGCAACAACTGGCGGCTTCATGTCGGCCATCGTCGGAAGTGGCTATCGGCGACTGTCGGACTTGACGAAGCTTTATCATGGCGAGCACTTTAAGGCATCACAGCATACCTCATGAGTCCCACTTCCATTTTATATCAGCTTGTGTCTTTCCGCCCTGTCAAGTGGGCAAGAGTGAGAACGACAAGAGCAACGTGTCAGTGGGGCTCAGGTGGCCCAAAAGGCATAGGTAGGTATCGCTGGCTCATATACTAGTTGTATCCAACGACCACTTCAGCAAGCAAACCACTCTCTTTGAAAACTTTTTACTTCATATGTAGGTGCTTCATCTTTTTCTTGCGCAACGATGTAGGTGCCCACTTTACTTGTTCTATCCGTCTCCTTCTTGAAAGCTTGGAAGAAATAACAGAAAGGTAGGTGATACGTCACTTCATGGTGGTTACAACCAGATGCTCAATAATACTTTTCAAATTATATACAATATTCCTTGTTACGTCAAAATGGAAACGACACCAAAAGATTCAACTATTCCATCCATCTGAGAATAAAAATCTGCGTTTTGGATTGTGTTAGGCGTCTAAAAAAAAGATGCACGAGGGAAACTTGGATACTGTCCTCTGGGCGCAAAGATGACATGCCCTTCAACATAAAAGTGAAATTAAAGCAAACTTACAATGCAACACGGATACAAGTAATTGAATAAAGACATACAATGTGAGACTTCACAGCTTTATTTGCTTTCTGCGCCAGTGAGCAGTCGTTTCGCTTCTGTTTTACGCGGTGTCATATTATTGGTCGCTAGACAGTAACGTCATAGTGGCCGCTACGTTATCGATAGGCATGAATGTCATAGTGTCGCCGAGTTTATATCCACTGAAGGAAATGACACCCTGACCCGTATCAGATATAATTTTCGTGCATCACGAAACACACTCAAGAAGGTTAAAAAATAAACAAGTTAAGACAAAGTTATGACGGAAAGTGGTCTAAGATGGGTGTAAACATTATATGAAAAAAATGGAGAAAAATATGGTGATTTTTTTTAGCGTAAAAACCCAATACCAGTCCCGCACCCCATTAGGGATTGATAACCCATACTACCCGTGGCACAACTGTCGTACCTATAATATTTTTTGTACCCGTCATACACCCGACCGATACACACAGTCGCACACCAGCGCCACCTATAGCATATCCGATGCATTTGAAGTTAGACACTTCGATCCGCTTATCAGATGGCGCTGTCATCGGTGAAAAATTGTCTCGTGTCGAGCTATTTTTATTATTAACAGACAGTATCTTAACTTGCAGGAGGACAGTTTGATGCTGGGAAAAGTAGGGAACTGATTAATACACATACATGTTGTCATGCGACCTGCAAAATTAATTTCTTAGAAACTATTCTATGCTAATATGTCGAAACTACATAACATTTCTAAATTATGAATTATGTAAGGAAACAATTGGGTTTGGATGAACAGACAGACGGGCAGACTTTTTTTAAAAAGTAAGTTAGATTACGGGACATTAGGAGGATATAGCGCGAAGCAGCTGCCACGTGTCGTATTTGTGACGATAACGTACCGGCATTCATCTGGTTTCTGAGTGCACAAAACACGACGATAAATGAATGCATGTATGCATGATGATAGTTCATGTCTCATGGCTACCAGTAAGGCGCCGCAGTTGGCGATGAACGAGCAAGTGCGAAGGGTGAGGCTGATTTACTGACCTATTTATGGTTACTGATTCATACAATAGGGGTATGCATATGCGCGATGCAGAAGCACCCCACCACTGACTTGTGGGCAGTTAGCGGCTGAGAGGTCTTTAATCACACACCAAAGTCCAACACAGTCGGCTCAGCTGTTCCCAGATATAGAATAGGGGTCCGCACGTGCACACGTGCAGAGGCACCCACCCCTGACTTGTGGGAAGGCGGTGGCTGAGGGTAACCCCTAACCGCACCCCAAATTTGGCAACACAATCGGCCCAGCCGTTGCGTTTTTTTGGCGTGACAACATTTGTAACACCCTTCGCGGCACGCGCCACGCGCAGAGGTAGTCACCCACGTAAGTCGACAGTGGTTCAAACAAATAGGGTGGATGTGGCTACGCAGCAAAGAAGCCTGCTGTGGCTACGCAGCAAAGAAGCCTGCAATCGAAGTGCGGCTGCAGAAATATGAGATCATTAAAAGCGTCGCTATGTGCTGGGTCAGACCGGACCGGGTCGGGCCGCTCATGATAATTTTGGAAAAAAAAGTTCTTTCCCTCAATTAAATTTCCCCCACGGTAGGACGAGCGAGTGGAGAGCGTTCGCTCGTAATCACCATCACGCACACCATACATGCTTCTTCGCCTGCGATGACGATCATTTCCGGCGAACCATTATCGTTAAGTCCAGCATATTATTCGATGTCGGATGATATCATAACTAGTTGTATGACCTCATCAGCTCGCCCTTTTCACGACTTCTTTCCAAGAAGCCCGTCCAATATCGCGTACCCAGGGACCGACGCCCTGGCACTTCATTGCTTTACTTGAGACGTAATAATTTATTTTAAGAGCAAACGGATTTAATTAACGCACATGCACCATGCATGGTGTGTGCCGAGACTTGCAAACGTAAGGGATCTTGTGCGTATAGATTACATCCACCTCCTTTTCAGGAGGTGAGCCCGCTGTGGCTTCACATTAATTTAGTTTGGTCTGTGCATTTAAGTATATTAATTATTATCATATGAAACTGAATCCAGAGTAATATATTATATTTCATTATACTTTGTCATTTCGATCTTATTCCTCTCCTGTAATCTCCATTTAGCATGGGACATGACCTCGAAAAATTTATATTCAAAGTATTGGGACTATTAACACTTATTGATGACTTTAAGGGATATACGGGTTTCGTCCTGAAATGGAAATCCACTCTTTTGCTTTGTATGTTGCCTAAACACGTTTAAGACATATGGAGTGACCTCGTGCTCATTTAATCCTATTTCAGCATTACTCAGCGTTTAAACTTTGACTTTTTTCAAAGACGGTAATCTGATAACGATATTGATCGGATTACTGTCCACCCACTTTTTAATATCTCTATCCTTGGTTCCGGGTGGTTCGCGCGTAGGCCAGAGACGCTGTCTATACCTCAGCAAGTCTGACAAAAGTACGCGGTGGTGGCATTCACGAGCACTTTGGACGTCCTTACGTAAAGAAGATGCCATTTTCCAGAAAATTTGGTAACCCATGGGCCTTTTCTACCACCTTGATAAGTTACGTTTTTACTACTCTCTCATTATTCTGGGAAAAACCCCCGTATAATCCCTTTAATTACTTACGCAAGTACTATAAGCAGTAAGGCGCCGATAGTTAGCGATATGAAAACGGGGGGGAGAGCGAGCGCAAAGGAAATGTATGCTGATTTTAACTTGATTCGGGTAAGTAGTTTTTGAGATGCCAAAAGGGTGCACAGCGTGCGAAGGCACCCACCCTGGACTTGTGGGAAACAGCGCGGCTGAGAGGTCTCTATAATCACACAACAAATTTGTGCTCCACTCGTGCTCAGACATTGCGTAAGAGACACTTATCTCGCTCTCCATAGATAGACACAGTCGTGCATACAAGATAAAGTAGAGGACTGTCACATACCGGCGTGAGAGTGCTGAGCAGTCGTGGTCGTAACACACTCACATCTCGCGCGCATAAATAACCCAGACACGCTTTGTTCTCTGCTCTTAATATAGAGATGGTCGCTCGTCGCATGACGCTATATACAGACGCTCTCATATGCGCGACATAACTCTACGCTCGCTCACAGCTGCTGCGTAGATAGAGGCTCTCTCATAACATGACAGCACCACTCGCAAACTATCTCCACGCGCCGCTGGATAGTTCGCACGCTAACTTGCGAGCGAGATACGACCTCAATCTCTCGCTCACAAAACGAGTCTGTCGCTAGTCGAAGAGAGTCTGCAGTCTCATATGCTATGTAGATGGTCATAGACTCGTAGTCCACAGATCATGATATATGATATATAACCATAATAATAACCACACCACGAAGTGGAGACTCGCGCAGCCATAAGAAGCACGAATTCTCTGTCTCACTAGATCCCATCACATTGAACATATCTCGTCTTCAACCCTGACGCTCAGCAATCAGACATATCCTTCTGCACAGAACGTCGCTCCATCTCTGAGTATAGTCTCACTCGCTCTCAGAATGCTCATACTGATCTAAGTGCCAAACTAGTTGGCTTAGACGTCCTACGCTCAGCTCGCGCGTCCTCCCTCGTTATCATTCCAAGCGCTACAGCTTTCCCAATATAGAGAGATAGTGTCAACACGCGCCCCTGGCACCTCATGCTTATCTCCTCGCCCAAGCTAACACCACTATCTTCTCTCTCACAGAGCTCATGGATTATTAACGCACATCACCTGCATTGGTGTGTGCCCGAGATTGGCAAATGATCTTGTGCGTAGATTACATCCACCTCCTTTATAGGAGGTACGTGCTGATGAACTCACTGTGGCCTCACATTAATTTAGTCTGGTTTATGCAATAAAGTACATGATATGCACTGAATGCAGAGCAAGATTTTATATTTCATAGTACTTTGTCATTATGATTATATTCCTTTCCTGTAGCTCAGTAGGGAGAGTGCTGTGTTTCAGAACTCATTCGGCGTGGTAGGCCGGGTTCGAATCGCTTCGATGCTCGCTATTTGCTCCTGAATGGAAGGGTCTGTGCAACAATCTCCGCTTAGCGTTGAACATGACATCAGAAATTTATTAATTAAAAATATTTGGACTGGATATATACACAGTATTTGATGTTGAAAGTATATACACAGTACTATAAAACTAGCATGCCAATGGACTAGTTGCAGGTTACCTAACCTACTGTTTTATGCATTTGATAAAACGCAAATTAATTTAAAATGTTTTATATACTGTCAATGTAATACAAATTCCTCTGAATTATCAACATTTTTACTAATTAAGTATATTTGCGTAATTTATATTTCTGCTCTCTGATTGGTCGTGACGCAATTTAGCAATAGTTCCGGCGATCGAAGTTACCTGAGGTAGTTTGAGCAGTTCAGTTAACTCATGTATTTTTGATATGGTGGTTCTTTGGAAAAATAAACATGATATTTATCGCACGGAAATCAAAGCACGTCATATGGCGGATTTAAGCGGATGCAATTTAACTTGCAATCAAGCCACTTAACAGAAGGAAAGACATAACTAAAAATTGCGGAATTCTACCCTGTGACCAAATCAATAATCTTAACAGTAGTTTAAAGGCATTTTAACGGACCGCTACAGCCAGACAGATCCTAAGTGCATCCTTGATTTTGACATGCTTGAAAGCCATCCCTACAAAGCATTCGGACTAAATTTATAAAAAAAAAATGCTTGCCAGTTGCCACTGGACTGGGACGACACACGACTGCATTAAGTTGTTGCGCCATACGGTAAGAATCAACCTGCAATTTTCTGACAAAACATTACCTGTGCCTTCTTTGGCAAATTTCAACTTTTTATTTATGTAAAAGAACTGCAATTTCTGACAAAACATATCATATGCTTGAAATGATTTCTCTGTTTTGTCAGGTGTTCTAAGATTTAGTCAAATTTTGTGAAAATAGTGCTATGCCGAATCTGAATTTTGGAAGGCTCGGGCTGGTTGCTGCGGGTTTTTATACTATGAATATGAATTTAACTGGACCTAGTCCGGGCATGGGCGTGATGTTTGTCAGGTTGCGCGGGGCTGGGCCATTGCTTTAACCACCCGTCAAAAACACTGCTTCAGACCCCTCCCCCAACTGCTGCCTCAGCCCCGCCAACTTTGACGAGGAAATGTGTCAAATCCGGGGAGAAATCTGCAGTTTGTGGATTTTGATGGTAGTTTATGCAATTTTTTCCAGCTCAGTCCCCCCACAAACTTTTCTGGAGAAGCTACGCCCCTGCACGCACTGCAGCTCCCACGACTCTGTTTAGTTGTTCCCTGGTCCTGAGATTCTTATCGTTCTTCTGCGACAGCTTCCGGCGGGTCCCGAGCTTGCAAGGAAGGGGATATAGATTCTCCGTCAGGATCCGCTTGGCTGCAGCGACCCATTACGATGCCTTTTGAACCACACTGCAGTGGAACAGTGCTCACTGTTCAGGTCACTGCTTTGGTCACCAGGGATAATAGCAGTACTTAAGGGCGGGCTTCTCGTGTAATGCATGGGCAAATAATTTGTCTATAACTTAAAAGTCCTTAGCTTGATTGTCTCCAAATATTAATGAAAGTTTCAGCGCAATCAACTTGTCATGTTTATATATTATTTGCGCTTGTGTATCGTCCATGGATTGCAAGTTATTGGCACAAACATGTTCAAAATGAGAACTTAAAAGAAAATGGCATGGAAGCTATTAATTCTAAGCGTTATGTTTTTGCACTTACCTATATTTTGCAGGAGAACCCACTGTAGTTGACGTTTTAACCAAAACATGTGTTGCTTTAATGCGGTGCAACATCCAGTAACAAGACTGCATTCATTTTTGTCAAAATTGCTTTGCTACAAAATATTATATGTTCCGTTGTCTGTGACGAGACGCAACAAATTAAACGTAACGTGATAGGTGATGCTCTGAGAAACATTACAAAGTACTACATGGCTGTGCTGTGTATTGCAATTGGTTCTCTGTTTCAGCGTAAGATGTCTCCGTATGTACAGTGCAGACTGCAGAACAGTTAATGTTCTGTCCACTTCCTCCACACTCCTGATACCGGGGGCGAGGGTTATAGCAATTAAATTGGATCCCACTGCATGCAGCACCGACAGACTGCATGCATGGTGGTGTCGAGGAAGTGGACAGGACATATTTTGTTCTGGACTGCATAGCCCGCGACACTCAAACGTTTGGCGGACTTTCGTGGCTCATCAATCACCGCCACTCGCCAGAGTATTTGCAGACCGTCATCCCATTATTGAGCCCCCCCCTCTCCCCCACGAACTCCCGCTCGGCCGCCCGCGAGAATTCGGCCGTGGCCGGACACCAGCCCTCCCGGAAGCTGGCTTAGTCACTGGTCAGTCAGACGACAATGCCAACCGCGACCCGCTCCCTCCCCCTCCTCTTGCCCACGGCATGAAAGGCCCGCGCCGCCGTCGCCGGAATAACAGATAGCTAGGGAGGAGAGCTGCTGCTGACCCGGATCGGCTCAAGATACCGCCATCAGCGACAATGTGTCTGTCCATGTTTTCCGGCATCACAAGCGGCGCAAAACATTGCAATATAGCTCAGAATCCAGACAACGTCAAAGCACTGGAGTATCACATATCTGAAAAGGTGCCCATTGCTTTGTCGAAAGCCGACTTAACCCTATTAGTGGCAGACTCCTGGCAACCACTATTATTGGCGAGGGAAGGGGGGATGAATTTTGCACCCCAGGAACCTTGAGATCCACCAGTTCGATTTCGGAAAATAAAACGGTGTTAGATATCGCTTAACACGATTCACATTTCTAAGCAAAGTATTTCCAAAATCTTTTATAAGAAGCAACAGGAGAAACTACAAATTATATAGATGTTTTTGATCCAATATAGCTCCCATGTTTATCAACCAACTTTAACGCAACTAATGGGGAACGTTAGAGATTTAGTTAGATATTGATATATGACGGTGATTTAAAGAAAACAAAACACAAGTCATGGCATTTGCAAGTCACTCAATAGCCGTGTTCACGAATGACTTTATTTTCTGGGTAATTGGGGGCGCTTTGGGCGATTGGGATGATTAAGGCGTTTGGTTTAAATGGGGGGGGGGGGCGCAGTGTAAGAGTTATGGCCACGTGACACGATGTTGGTCCAAAATGTCCTTAATTCCAAAATGCTCCTAAATTTTGCCCCAAGCCCCCCCCTATTTAAACCAAGCGCCCCAATGGGCCCAAGCTCCCCAAACGCTTAAATTACCCGGTAAATAAAGTCCTTCGTGAAAACTGCTAATATTTGGGTATAGTAACTGCGCAATAAAAACACCTTTTTAAATAAAATGATGCGTTATTAGTCGCTTTCACGAAGTATTGCATTTACCGGGTGATTCGGGTATTTGGTGCGTATGTGGCAATTGGGGCGTTTGGTTTAAATGTGGGGTTTGGGGCCAGTGTTAGAGCTATGGCCACGTGATACGGTGCTAGGTCCAAAATGTCCTTAATTCCAAAATGGCGAAATTATACAATTCTGCCGCAAACCACCCATTTAAACCAGACGCCCCAATCGCCCCAAGCACCCCAATCAACCAGTTAATAAAATCCTTCGTGAAAACGGCTTTTGTGATATCAGACGAAACAGTTATACAACAGTTTTCAGCTCAGGCGGTGCCAGAAAAGTAAAAGTGGCCTTTAGTTTGCGCATTAAGGAAAACTGTGTCACTTACTTGCCAGTAATTTCATCAGCTTGGCATTGAGAAGTGCCTACATATATGCCGATATCTGAATTGCATCGGTCCAAATAGCTACCATGTAAATTGCTCAACCATCCGTCATTGCTACCATATCAACCATACAAACTGCTACCAAATCCCGGACAACCGAGAAGCATCTGACGATTGTTTTCCTTGAACGTTGCAATACAGACAATAACTTTAACTGATAGCCGTGTGTCTTGGCAGGACTGATTTCCCATTGGTATCGCGCACCACGCCGTGTCCGTTGTCTTGCTTTTATTGATATCTCGGCCGGGCTGACATCCTGAATTGTCTGTGTCACTTAGTGCCACTGGCGCATGCCAGTCAGTTTATTTTTATTTTTCAAGTTGGGTTAACATACGACCAAGTCACAAATACGGAACCTAGGTAGAATCAACACTACATAAAGTATGGCATGATACAGAAACACTTGAGCGCATTTGTGTAACTTGTCCGTTATGTGACTGGGACTGTCGGGACGCGGTATGTGCAAGACGCATGCGATTGTTAACAATGTATAGTATTCTTTCATCTGTTGAAATGTGTTCCACAATCCATGTATGTATGTAATCCACAAAATTTTCGCATTGTTAAGCGAGAATATACTTTGTGAAAACGTAATAGTATGTGCATGATTGCAAACAATCTTGCTGCTTGAAAATCGCATGTAAACCCGCACATCATTCGCAAAGATAGCAAGATGAACATTGAAAGTCCTGCATTAAATATGTTTCGATAGTCCTTATTTCTTGGCATGGTGGTATTTTCAGTTTAAAAGAGTGTTTAATGCAACTGAGGCACAAACAAAATACACGAACAATACATGTCATCACATATCATCACATCATCACGCAACAACCAAGTATTTCCAATCATTCGTGGTGACTCGCAACATATTGTCTTACAGAACACATCACAAGACCTTCCGCCGCCACTGGACAACAAGTACAACAGGCGCACGGATCTTGATGGGCTCGGGATTCGCGGCACACAATCTCAGCCTCAGATCGATACCTCGTAAGTTGTTACCGATCAGGGCTGGCCCCCGATCAGGGCTGGCCTCCGATCATGGTTGATACGAGCGCCTACGGGCAACAGTTTCATAGGGTACACAAATCGCTCACCGCTCCGATGCCACCGTGTCCGCATACAAAGCTTCCCACGTTACTCAGTTCACACACGTGACGATGCCGCTCTATCCATAGCCGTTTTCTCGGAAGGACTTAATATACCGGGCTTGATTGCGGCGCTGGGGCGTTTGGGTCGATTGGGGCATTTGGTTTAAATGGGGATTGTTAGGGCTATGGCAACGTGACACGGTGTTAGGTTCAAAATGCAGGGGTGGTAAAATTGCTTTGCGTGGCCCCGACCAAAAGTCGCAAATAAAACAAATGATCCCAGCCAGCTGAGCTAGGGTCATCTTGGAGGTTGCCTATGCACAAAGGCACGTAAATTCAGCCGCGTACAGACATAGATTGTTGGCTGTATTTTTCCAGCGCCGAAATACTGACTGCTATTTTTAGTTATATGTATCCGTGCTGGCGAATGCCCACGCATAAAGACACGTGCATTGATCCACTGACCAGACAGTGAGATCCACTGACCAGACAGTAGAATCACTCCATTGACAATGCACATTGCACAAGAGAGGCACCGGGGCCAGGGCCGGGGCCGGGGAACAAAACAATCTTACTACTAGATAACAAGTATACATTTTTCGTCGCAAATATGGATGAAAACACATTATTGGTAGTTAACACGCGCACTGGAGGGGGGGGACTTTTGTGCCC